>CAOGCB010213237.1:0-11811 GCA_948266635.1 Cnidoscolus chayamansa | reverse complement strand
TTCATGCCAACTTTCATAATTTTATCACTTCATTTAAGTTTCCAAATCATTGGAAATATTTACTGCCATATCCAAATTTTCCTGGACTGGCATATTGACCTACATGTGTTCTTCCCACTTTTTCATCAACCATTTGATCTAATTTCACAAATTGATCTTCTAGACATTTGTCGCTAACATCCTAAGCTTTCTATTGGTATATTATTTGCCATTTTCTGATATCATTTAGGTTTCCATAACAGTAACACGAAGTTACTGTTCATGCCGTCAACTTTCCAGATTTCACCCCCTTTAGTTAATTTCTCACTTCTTTCATCATTTTAGCTTGGATTCAAGTTCAATTCATGATTTTATCATCAAATGCTTCTTTCCCAAAAATCTAGGTTAAGTTTAGATTTAACTCTAGTTTCTTCTTCTTCTTCTTCTTCTTCTTCTTCTTCTTCTTCTTCTTCTTCTTCTTCTTCTTCTTCTTCTTCTTCTTCTTCTTCTTCTTCTTCTTCTTCTTCGCTATTCTCAATTGTACAGTCTCACTTCTATCCCAGATATTACACTTTTTTTTGTTTTTTTTCGCACAACAAAATGACTGAAAGTATCACTCAAAGCAAATGAGTATTACACTTTCTTTGTTTTTTTTTCGCACAACAAAATGATTGAAAGTATCACTCAAAGCAAATGAGTCTTAAATTGAAAATAATTGAAACAAGAGTGAAGAAAAAGCAATCAGTAGCAATAGAAAAAAAGGGAAGAGCTTGAAGAGCCAAAGAGCAAGATTGAAAGATGGCTAAACAAGAAGAGAAACAAACCAAATAGACACACTGATTGTGGATTTCAAAGAAAATAACTATAAACAACAACTCAAATCCAAAGCTCAAGGAAGAAGGAAATATCAAGGAAAAACACAAAAATAAGGTAAAAATCAAATGAAAATCAAATGAAAATAAGGATAATGAACCTAATTTGAGAGCCAAAGCTCTAATAAAAGAATGATGCGAACCCACAAGGAAAGCCAAGGAACCCTCCACCTCTTATTGATGAAACTCCAAGGAAAGCTCAAAATTAGGTTATGGACACTAGTTTTCCTTGACACTATAGTTTAATGAAGTGTAAACCAAAAATAAAACAAGTGAAGAGAGATTAGATTCAAGACCTTTCACTAACTAGAAGTGAGAACAAAGAATATAAGTAAAACTCAACAAGTTGATTAGATTTGTTAAGAGTGATTTAAGTTCTTCAAGAATAGTTGAATATAAACTTCTCAAACGGAGTTATATTTATGCAAATAGAGTCATATTTTTTCAAAATGAAGATGAAAACGGACAGAAACCCTTACAAATTCATGTAGAAAGAGAGTGGTGGAAGTAGACATATTCTTTCACTTAAAAATAACATTTTAACACATATTTTAATGTACCAAAAGTTGTCTCTACCAAAAGGGGTAATCAACCAATCAATTTAAACCCCTTTCTTACACTCTTATAAATTGAAAATGATATAATAATAAAAACGAAAAAGAAGAAAAATAAATAAAGTAAGTTCACACCTTCCTAATAGGAATATTGCACTCAAAATAATACATATATTAACTATATGGAAGACTCTAATATGCATTTAAATATGTGGCAGCCACCAAAATCTCTAAATACTGCAAATATGATGCACCGAGTTATAATCTTATTTGGGCATGATGAGTCTCCAAAGGTGAGAATTCAACTAAAACATCTCATGATTAACTTGCACTAAATTTATCCATCATTACACCAATTGATCGTTGTAGATTATGCCAACATATTCTTGGTTCAATCCTTATATTTTCTTCGCTATTGATCTTGTTATGGGACATTGGCTTACTTTATTAGATATTATTTGATTCTCACCATAATGTCTGGTGGCTAGCTACAAATATTGTTCATTGGTTGTTAACTAATCACTTTGAACATAATAAGATGAAGGAGGAGGATATATCACAATGCTTGAGCTAGAGATAATTAATATCATTTCTCTAGATTTTCAAGAAACTCGTTAGTTGATCTATGTTCTAGAATGACTTAATTAAAACATCACTATGAACTCCTTAGTCTTTCTATCAAATAAACTTTCAATCAGCTTATTTTGATATTGATAAGAGGACAGGATAAATAATGATTTATTTAAAAATACAATGTCTTAATTATACGTATAATTATAATTTGATAGACTAAATAATATAAAAATTAAAGTAATTAATAATTTCTTTAATAAAGAATTAAAATATTTAATTTTTGAAAATATATAAATATATTAATTAAGTAAATTTGGAAGGAGACCAACTAATAAATTGTGTAAAAGTGTGAAATTTTATAATAATTTTCCATTAAATAAATGTTAAATAAATATAAATTTTATACGTAGCAACTAAAATGCTTTATATTCAAATTAGTAGAAGTAGAAATTATATAATTTTGGGATTAAGATAAAGTATTTTTTTTTTTAAAAATGATGTCATTAGGGTTTTTTTTTTCTTTTGAAATAATTATTTTTACAAATAAAAAGTTTTTTTTTTTTTTTATTAGCCACTGTGGTTTGACATGTCAAATAAACTCTCAACGACATAGCTCAAGGTACAGACAGGCTCCACCATCATCAGCGGCCTACACCTCCATCCCTGGTTCTCCCACTGACTCACACCTTCCAGACACGGCCTTTGGCCGGTACCTGGAAACATTTTCGGATTTGGATCCTTCTAAGTACTCTGTCGCCTCCTCCATGTATCTGACCCAGCGTGAATCCCTCAATTATTCGTCCGACGGAGGCATTACTTCTGCAACTGCCTCCACCGCTTCGCATTTCGCGCCATGGACTCCACCACCCGGTGTCGATGTTTCTACTGCCGTTGAACCCCTTATCGCCGGCATCAAGCGCTCTACTGAAGGTTGCCTTCTTCTCTCTTATTACCTTTCTGTTAATTCCTGTTTGGTTGCTTTGATTTAGTTCTATCTTCCTCTAAATTAAAACATATCTCAGATTTTATGTTTTATTCATCGATTGCTTATTTCAATTTGTTAAAATGTTAGTACTTCAATCCACGAAGCTTTGTTGAATGCCCTTTTCTTTCTGGTTATAGTATGTGTTCAGTAGTCCAATTGGATAAGTAACCAACTAATTTTAACAGATTAAGGCACTAAGCCACAGCTACCAAAATCATGATCCTTGAAGTGTCCTGAAAGCACAGCCAATAAACAACAATGATCTAGCTAGACTGATGATGATGTAGGTTCACAATACAAGAAGAAAGTCCACATTCAAAGGCTTGGAATTTGGACCTTCTTTTTTTCCATTGGGTTAGCAGGACTTGAAGGCTTGCCCACTCAAAGTTGTATTTATAGGTTTTGAGGTTTTCATTTTTGCTGCAAGTATAAGGGTATTCACATACCTTATAATTCATACTTGCAGTCTGTAAGGAGGCTGTAGGTGAGAGCTATTTTTTTTGTCTTTTCAATTTGAGTTATTAAACAGGACGTGCAGCAATGAATCAGTATTTAGTTCCAGTGCTTGCAATGTAATCTAGGTTCTGCCAGTGCTTTTGGAGTCTATCGGAGGCTTCTTGTATGGTTTTGACTTCTAAGAGGTGGAATGATTAATTCAGTGTTATGCTATCACTTTTGATATTATTCTAGAACAACGACAAGAACAACAATAACAATAATAATCTGTAATCCTAAACTAGTTGGGTCAACTTTATGGATTATTTTTTTCTCGGAAATTTAGCTTTATTAGAAACCATGACATTACTCAAAAAAGAGTGAGCAAATTTTGAGGATTAGATCTTTTAAGGTCTGTTGAAGGACTTGAATTCTTTTCAAAAATTTCAACCATTATAATAGTGTTGTCCTAAATTCTTGTTTTATATAAACTTTAGTGTGAGATAACTAATGGTAATTAGCTCTATTGGAGACCCTTGAGGAAGGCTTACTTGCTAAAAAGAAAATATTTGCGTACTGATTTCTAATAATCTAGTTTATGCCATTGATTTGCTTGAGAGAGTGATGAATATGGCTGATTCATCTCTTTAAGTTCCAATGCAAATGTAATGT
The DNA here is from genome assembly GCA_948266635.1 of Cnidoscolus chayamansa. NCBI lineage: Eukaryota > Viridiplantae > Streptophyta > Magnoliopsida > Malpighiales > Euphorbiaceae > Cnidoscolus > Cnidoscolus chayamansa. The sequence continues at coordinate 7,741 of CAOGCB010213237.1, read as the reverse complement.
AATTAACTATTGTATTTTGGTTATTATTCCAACTAAATTTTAGTGGCAATATTGAATAATTGAATTATCTTGATTTTTTTATCCTTCATCAAACAAAGAAGCTAAAGTGATTCGTTTTCATGCAATGCTGATGGCAATTGTGAATGTGAGGTTTTGCTAATGCAACCCGTAATAATCCAACATACAAGATTTTCCCAACATGGGGGAGAGTGATAGACGCATAATGTGTTAGGAAAAGCCAGATTCAAGGACTTTGAAATATTGGTAGCTATTTTATTTCTATTACAAGAAAGGATGAGAACTGAATTGATCATAGCTATACCTATTCTATAGGAATGAGAGCAAGTATTTTAGGCTAAGTAATATGTGTTGCTATAGGGGAGGTTCAGTTGGATAGAGTAATCGATGATGTAACTCAGGATAAAAATAGGATGGATGATTAAGATGAATATGTCATGCGGTCGTAAAGTCTCTCATAAAGTAGAAGGTAAGTTCTATAAAACTAGGATCAGGCTAGCTATGCTGCATAGGAGTGAATGTTGGATATTTAAGGTACGAATATCCATAAGACGAGTGTGATAGGACGCGGATGTTAAGATGGAGGTCTGATACTATGATAATGAATAAGATTAGAAATGCCCACATTTGTGAGAGAGTGAATGTAGCACACGTCGAGGATAAAAATGTAACTGTCAATTGAGATGGTTTGATCATGTCTGGTCCAACGTAGAGAACTAAATGCACCTTTGTTGACGTGTGATAAATTTGTGGTAGAAGTGAGGAGGAAGGGGTGATCTAAAATAACATGGAGGGAAGTAAAATAAAAAGATCTATAAATTTTTTATGTTTATGCAAAATTGATATCAAGCAAAGTTGAATAAACAAAAAAGAATCATATGGCTGATTCTAACTAGTTTGGGATTAACATTTACCTATGGGCAAGAGTTTTATTTTGTTATTTAGGAGTATTAGAATATAATCTATAATATGGTGTGAAGCTGAGAGTTAAGGCTATGTAAGTCCATCTTGTATGTTTTTGAAAGAGAATGAGTAATTTACTTTGCTGTCTCTATCTGAAATTAATCCTGAACCAGTAAATTGATTTTCATGGATTAGATCTTTTAAATTTTGGCAATGGAGTTGGATTCCTCCTTCACTAATCATCATTTATTTTACCTTTTTCTCTTATAACATATTGGGCTGTATAAGTTGAGAAGATTTTTCCGCTTGTTTATAGATATAATAATTGTCATTATCATAAGCAGATATATTTACCTGGTTGACTGCTTTAGACAAGAGCCAGTACGCATGCACTAGATAAAAGTGTGAACCCTAATATGACCAAAATGTGCCGATTCATGTGCTTGCCATTGTGAATGCGTTATATGGCATAGTTCTATCTTAGTTAATAGGAAATATTGTAGTTTAGTCATTAAACATGATAACATTTTCTTCATCAATTGTTCATAAGTACTATAAGATGCTTTTGTCCAAAATAAGTTTGGTCTGCATATTTTCCATACATCAAAATGATGTTGTAATTCATTCATAATATGTCTGCGAAGAAAAAAAATTAACTTAAAAGCTTTACAATTTTTTATCTATATTTATTCAATATAAGAGGGTATGGAATATATTTTATGTATAATTTTGTTAATCTATGTTCTTAGTCGAAAATTACTGTTTTAAGCACAACTATATAATAACTATATGTTTCTTTTTCCCTCTTTTGTATATATTTTATTACTATGTATATAGTGCTCCATTATCTAACTGTTTTGGGTGCCCAATACAATTTGGAAAATTGAAGCTTGGTATTCTACCAACTCTTTAGCGAAGCGTTCTAGATTCGAGAGTGCAAGAAATTTGCCTATATATCCACAAAGGCCAGGAGAGAAGGATTGTGCCTACTATATGCTCACGCGGACCTGTAAATTTGGAGATAGCTGCAAGTTTGACCATCCTATTTGGGTTCCTGAGGGTGGAATCCCAAATTGGACAGAGGTGACCATTTAATGTTATCTTATGTGCATGATTGTTCATTGTTACCTATTACAAATATGCTTATATAGTATCTTTGTGCAATACATTGACCTACCTCCAAATTCTATGTGGTATTGTTAGCTTAAAATTTAATTTTTTTAAACATTTACCTTTCTTAAGGTAACAAATACCTTTAACTCATCTAATTGTTACCTAAACAATTCTTCTAGTTTGTCCCATGTTTTAAAAAAATTGCATCTTAATTAAACTTTCATACTACCTTATGCCCCTGTTTGAATTGTCTTTTAATATGCTATAAGTTTTTGTAGAAACATGGTTATGACACTATCCCACTAGAGCATGATATGTAACTTTAAAAGGTTTTTTAACTTTTGCGAAGCATGTTATATTATCTTGACCTTGTAAATTTTGTTTAAATGTTTCAGTTGGTAGGTAATGGTATTACATCTAGTCTCTTTTCTCATTTTCTGTTAATTAAGAGTATATCACAAATGTGTTGATGAAAATTGTTTTAACTTGATTCATCCTGTTTGCCATTTTTGTTGGGATTTGTAGGAACTCCGGTAATGGAAAACTAAAAGCTTAGTGTGTTTGTGTTTGTGACACTTTTATCTATTTGAATTTTGGTATTTCTATATTATAGTACATTTATAGAATCAAGAAAAAATGCCAGAAATATTACATATTTCAGAGTGTCCTCTCCTCTGTATGGTACATACATCATACATGTCAAGAGCACTACGCTTAAGTCTATTTAATTATTAAACTTGTTTTAGTCTTGAACTACTATGGCCTGTACTATGGAAATACCAATTATACCCCTGTACTTCATTTATGTTAGCAATTGTCACCAGACCATGGAAATTGATTCAATTGTAAATGATGAAACTAGAGGTCTTAGAGAGAATGTTCTAGTATATTTCTCAGTTAAAAAAAATTATGTATGTAATTCATATATATACATTAAGTAGTCCTCTTTTAAGAAACTGAATGCAAAAGAAATAAAAAAAAGGAAATTATCTACATAATCTAATTAATTTCCATAATTATGGGATTCCAATTCTTAACACATGCCCAACTTACAAACTAAAGTGGTAAATTGGCCAACTATTCCATTGAAGCCATATGAGAATTATTGAGAAACATTTAATGAACCATCCATTGTCTTCCCCTTTATGAAGTGCCGATCAATCTATACGTGTTTGGTCTAATTACTCTAAACAAGATAGTGTACAATGCTAATAATTTCTTTGTTGGTCATAAAAAACAAGGATAAACCATTTGTTTCTAACAACTTCAATTCTTCCTTCAATTTTTGCAATCGGAACAGTTCAAAGATGCCTTGTGCCGCACATCTATATTTTACCTCCGCACTTGATTTTGTTCTCCAATCTATTTTTGCTCTCCATGTAACTAGTTACTTCCAACAAATGTATAACAGCCTAATATTGACCCTCTATCATCTGGAGATTCGACCCTATATGCATATGCATTTGTAAGGGCTTTTATGATACAAAACTTAGGGATAACGATTTGGATCCAAGAATCCTAACAAACAAATTGATTCAACAACACATGCTTTAGACAAATAAGGTCGCTCAACTGAACCACTAATCAACAATGCAACTAGAAACACAGATAATGGAGCAAAAATAAGAATGGAAAACACCACAAGATTTAGTAATCTTGATAAGTTGTCGATTCTTGATGCAATACAAAGAAATAGAAATAAAATTCCTCTCTTTGCATTAAAAATTTGGTAGAAAAGAAAGCTTAATTTTCAAAATATCAAAAAGTATTTGCTATCCTGAAAATAAGGAGTATTTATAGTGTTTTATAAACCCTAAACACCAAACTTCTCATCGACCTGTATAAACCCATGTTTTATAGCCCAAACTTATGTCTTGGAACTCAAACTTGTGTTTTGGACAAAAATCATGAAATTCCAAAATTTTGCAGTAAAGAATGCGGCTTAGACTCGTGTTTTGCTTCCTAGACCTGTGTCAATGATACACATTGGCAGAATAAAACACAGTCGAGATCCCTGTTTTTCCTCTGTGATCTGTGTTTTTGGGTGCTAAGGTTGGTGGTATGGGAATGTCCCTGAACCTTAAACTCACCATAACAACTAATAAGTTGTTTATGGATCTTGAGATGTATAAAAATTAGTTGGAATGCTGAACAACTTGATATTGACTCGTCCAGACATTGCATATTCAATGAGTATAGTAGTCAATTTATGTATTCTCCTATTGTGGGTCACTGGGAAGCATTGGGACATATATTATGTTACTTAAACGAAGCTCCAGGACGTGGTCTTTTTTACAATAATCATGGATATTCAAGAATCAAATGCTTTACCGATGTAGATTGGGCAAATTTGAAAGTTGATAGAAGGTCAATGACAGGTCATTATGTTTTCGTGAGAGGTAATCTGGTGTTATGGAAGTGCAAGAAGCAACATGTGGCCTCCCACTCTACTGCTGAATCTGAGTATGGAGTCATGACACAAGTTATATGTGAAGTAGTATGGATACAACAATTGTTAGAAGAGGTTGGCTTCAAGATTTCTTCACCAGCTAAATTATGGTATGAGAATCAAGTGGCCATCTATATTGCCTCTAATATGGTATTTCATTAATGTACCAAGCATATTATCCATAGGACATATTAGAATTGGAGAACAGTTTGGAGACATCTTTACTAAAACTTTGAATGAACATCAAGTTGACTATATTGAGAACAAGTTGGGAATGCTTAACATCTATGCTTTAACTTGAGGGGGAGTTTCATAGAATATGTACTTCCTATATCAGCTTGATTAGATATGAATTAATTCCTAATTAGCTTGATCCTACTATATAATTCTAGGACATCATTTTAGGGATTAACTTCCTATTTAGTCCTCATGTATGTGTATAAATATGTACTCTTCTTTCTTTTCAATACATAACAATAAAATATTCTTTTATATTTTCTACAAAACCCAGGACTTATATCGCGTAATGAAGCTTGCTAGATGAATTGAAAGGGAAATTCAATTTTACACCTCTACCAACCAGTTTAATTGACAACCACTAGTAGGGAAGACCAATTAAAAGAAGATTATATATATAGCTCTTATATTTTCGCATTAACTAGTTGTATATTATGAAGCTAATAAAAGGAAAAAAAGTAATTATGGGGACTTAGATTTATAGAAAACTAAATTGATTTCTATAATTACAGGATTCCAATAATAATTTATTTGTAAAATGAACTTTTATGTGATTATTGAGAAGAATATATCAACATAGGAATGTGCTTATTGCTAATACACCACCAAATTCGCAAGTAAGGGTGCTTAATTTTATTTCTCCTTTTATAAGTCATTTGACATGTGAGTAAATAGATTTAGGTGCCGTGGTCATGATCAAACTTGATTGACACAAAGGGAGTTCTATTCATGTGCTTTTATCATTCTGATGAAGGATGAGTAGGAGAAATCAAGAAGGCAAAGGAAAAAAAAAAATTAGTATGGAGAGTTATGCTAATAACTGAATAAGATAATTCTACTTAGAGCATGTGGAAATCATTCTCTTGTAATGGGTTGCTTTGCAGAATTTCAATCTTCTTGATCTTCTTGGGGACAAGAAGATCTTCATGGAGAGGGTATTGTCATATACTCTATGTGTCGGAAGAATAACAGGAGAGAATTGTAGTCGACTAAGTCAAATATTAGTTAGGAAGCAGTTACTAAACTTCTATATAAATAGAAGTATTGTATTCAAAGAAGGATATCAATCAGAATATTTGCCGAACACTCTCTCTTTTACTCTCTTTCTCTCCGTCTAATCTCTGAATTATGCTCTAATTCTACTTCTTCTCTATCTCTTCTCTATTTTTTTCTACTCTATCATTCTATCCTTAGCTTCCATGTGACAGAAAGTTTCTGCAAGTCATCTTATTCTGTGCAGCCTCCAATTTTTTTCTTGCATATGAAATGTGTCACTCAAAGTCTATATAATTTTTGCCCATATTCTTTTATACTCAACTACAGAATTCTTTGTGATGATGGATGTTAAGCTATGGTTTCTTGCAGTAATTCGTTCTGATGGTTAGATAGATTTTTTTTTTCAGCACTGGCTTTTTAATAAGAATCTGATGTAGTTTACTTGTCATTTATTCTATTTAGTTGTTTCTTTTTTTCATCAGCAATATGAATGGCTTGTTGCACTACAATACAAACCAATGGAGTTGGCTAAGGCTGACTGGATTGCAATCAGAAAATCTCCACCTTGGGCCATTGATTCCTGGGGTTTGGGTAAGACCTGCAGCTTGCCTTTTGTTTTGGCGTAATGGTCAATTTCTTTGAGAAAACGTTCTTTCACCTAACGTTTACTATTTCGTATAAGAATGCTTTTGTCACTTATGGTGGTGATCCTTTTGGCACGTTCTTATTGGTTAAGGGGGGTACTGTTTCACCCATAAGTATTACATGGTGGTAGTAGAAACTGAATTTCAATAATTTTTTCATTTTGGATCCTCTAAAGCCCACCCCCACTCCCCCCAAAAAATGGAATTGCTCTACATCTTGAAATTATCCTTGAAAATTCCCATGATTGTTCATTAATCCTTTGAAACTAGTTACACAATAACTTATTTAATTGTTTTCTGGTCCTGCTTGCTTTGTACTTCAATCCTCTTTCACCTAATCCATAGTTTCTTATGAATCAATTAATTCTCCTCTAATTTCTCTTTTTTGTCATTCCCATAGTTTCTTGTATTACACGTTTATTTGGTTTTAAACAGAACTAAATGGTTCAAAAGGACCTTAGCTCACCCCAACTAGTTTGGAAATAATGCTTTGTTGTTGTTGTTGTTTATTTTCCGTTATGTTCACCAATAATATTATGCTTTTGTGAACTTGCACTTCCAAGACAGTTTTAAAAAGTAAGATAAACATTTCACTATCTAAAGTTTGTTTAACTATCACCTGTAGTTTTTTCATTCTTGTGCACTGCATTGAATGTGACACTTGGCATCCTAAAATTTGTTGGCTGATAGGTCATGGAAGTTATGGAGGATTGTATTCTTTTTATTAATTTCTTCTTACAGGTTGCAATGTGGAATCTAATTTCTTTTCCTTTTTGGTCGTAATTTCTAGGTTGTTTTATATATGAACTCTTTTCTGGTATCAAGTTGGGAAAAACAGAAGAGTTGCGCAACACTGGTTCCATTCCAAAGGTTTTATCTGTATTTGGAACAGTGATATTATTAAATATTTTCTGGTTTACTGAGTTTATATGGGTTCTCTTTGGATATATTTTAGGACTCATTTCTATTTACCTGTGTTTTCTTCAGTCATTGCTCCAGGATTACCAGAGGCTCCTGAGTTCTATGCCCTCTCGCAGGATGAATACATCAAAGCTTATAGAAAATAGTGGTGAGTTCTTATTTTGGGTTCATTGTATATTTGTATCTTTTTTCCTTTGTAAGAACTTTATAGCTGTACCAAGAGTTACAATAGTTTTTGGTAATACAATGTGAAAATTTTAAAGATTATTTATTGCTAGATCACTTGTCTTTCTCGAGTGAACATAAATAATAAGATCTTTTGAAGATTTTGAGAACTTTTATTTTATTAAATTCTCTAATAATGTTTACAAGATATATACATGTATATATAGGAAAGCTATCCCAATGGAGTTAGAATTCCTAATCAAGGAAGAATCCTAATCAAAGAAGAACTTTAATA
>CAOGCB010213197.1:0-12382 GCA_948266635.1 Cnidoscolus chayamansa | reverse complement strand
TTCCCTTACTCATGAATCTCTAGAAGACTAATGTGCTAAAATCTATTGGGTTTTAATGGAGTCAATTTGATAGAATAGCTATGGTTTCCCATTCAACCAAAAAAATGGGTGGCGACTCGATATGATAGGCTAGGATTGTTTTATGCCGATGTTCCTACGCTCTTCACGGAACGGGTTGGGCGTGAACAGGTATGTATCCACCTTACCCATCCTATGGAATGTACCCACCATACTATGGCAACCTAGGGGCGGTACCAGAGAACCTAGCACCATTAGTCCCATCAATTGCAATAGAACCACAGCCAACTACAGAATCAATTCCCCCAATGCCACAACCACTTAGGGAATCTTCTGGGAGTAGTGGCAAGACTAAAATGATGAACTACCTGAATTGGAAGCTCCCAAGTACAAAGAGGGAGATGATCCATTTGAGTATATCAAGGCAGTCAAAATAATTACAGATGAACTAAGGGTAGATGACAGCAGAGCAATACAGATGGCTAGATTCAGACTCCGATGTAAGAAGGCAAAGGAGTGGTACAGAGTCTACATAGAGCCTAAGGTAGAGCAAATGATGTGGGATCAGTATTTTGCTGAATTTACAGAGTGGGCATTCCCAGATAGTTCAAGAGAAGTGAAGATGCTGGAGTTTGAGCAACTTCAGCAAACTTATGAGATGAGTGTGGATGAGTATTAGACTGGTTCATCGATCCACTGTAGTATGTGGGTCAGGCATACGATAGAGCAAGAAAGAAAGTATAAGGTATGCCATGAGACTTCATAGCAGGTACTTAACACTAATTATGGCAGCAAAGGGAAAGTTTCCATGTCATAGTTGATGCTGGCAGAAAGATGGAGGCGAGCTCGATTATTGGGGAGTAGTATCACCTCAATCGACATGCTAGGGAAAATCAGCATTTCCTAAGGCTACAGATGTTGGGAGGCTCAGTCTCACATCTCCTGTAGCTGCAACCCTAGGAAAATAGAGACAAGAGAAGGGCTTAAAGAAGAAGAATAATAAGTTCTGAAATAAGGTCAAGTCGGGGCTCGAAATGGGAAAGGGGTCGAGTTCATATTCGAGCCGATCTGCTTGTGCTAGATGCGGCAAGCTGAATGATGCAAGTACAGCTGCCTTAAAGCCAGCTAAGCTAATACTTTCACAAGGACCGATTACAAGGTCAAAGGCAAAAGAGTTGAAAGAAACTTCTAACGGGTTCATAAAGCCATATACTGAGATCTTACACGCCTACATGAAAGATGAAGAACAAAGTACTAAAAGAATGTTCACTATTGAGGGTGGACAAAGGTTGGTGTTGCTCACTACATTGGATCCGGGAGAAAACCAACCATTCATGCGTGAACAGTAGAAAAGTCGCGCTCGTAAAGGTGAGGGTCGCACCTGCGAGTATGAATCCAGAGTTTCTATTTCTCTAGGCGCCTTTTTGCGCTCGCGAATCTAAGGGTCGCCCCTGCGAGTATGAATCCAAAGTTTATGTTTCTCCAGGCAAATTTTCGCGCTCACGAATTGAAGGGTCGTGCTCGCGACAAAGTCTCCAGAGTTTCTGTGTAAATCTATCGCAATGTCGCGCTCGCGAATTTTTTAATCACGATCATGAATTTTATTTATTTTTTATGATAAGACCTTTTTCATTAAGGGTAGTTTAGTCTTTTGTCTTTATTTTTTATTAAAAACCCTAGGTATTATATTGTGGCTATATAAGAGCCGCTTATAACCTTTTGGCAGACAGAAAATCAATGGTAATGAATGAACATTTTCTTCTTTAAAGGAGAGTTTTCTTGGTTCTCGTTATTGCACGACGAATAAGGTTAGTACATGTTTGTTTGACTCTTGTTTCTGTGCATGTTAATTAATCAATCTATTATAAGTGTTCTTAGTTGTTAATCAATTAAGGGTTCTTTAGATTGGAGAATTGTGTTCTAATCTAAAATTCATACTAAGGTATGTGTCGTTTCAGTCTCATATAAGCTGGGGTTCCGCATCAATTGGTATCAGAGCTAGAATTATGATCGTTATACTCATGTTCATGTTTTGCTAACTCCGGGTGCCACTCACTTGTTTATCTCACCGATGGCAGTGAGCAGTATCAAATTGATTGTTGCCCTAATTGAGTGTCCATTATAGGTTACTGGACCTAGATATGATATGATATTGGAAGAGATGAGCAATGTTGTCTAATAGAGATCAGGAGACGTTCAGCGTTCAAGAGGCATCACAAACCAAGCGGAAGGAAGAAGCATTACAAGGATTGATTTTGGAGTGCCAAGAGTAAGATTTGATTCAACACGACTCTAACACAAGTCCTAAGGCCATGAACGTCATATGTTAAAGTTGGGATGAAGAGGGAGACAATAGAATTGGACCGAGGGCATCAAACAAAGGAAGGTTGCCTCTCAACCAATTAAGCTGTTGGCCTTTGGCCGGCCTAAATGGCCTTTCATGCCATTCATCGCACAAAGCCGCCATCTTTTGAAGGGAAGGTCACTGGCATTCATTCTACACCGCCGTCCTTCTTTGCCAGCCTTTATTTTATCGCACTTTTTTATCATTTTCGTGTTTTAGGTTGGCCATTTTTGTATTTAGGCCACTAGCGTATGTGTAGGACATAGGTTTGCCTAGGGTTTGCTTATAAATACTTGTTGTTGACGGTAGAAACACACAGAATATGATTTTTATGAAATTTGTTTGAGAGAGTTCTCTCTTCTTTTAGTTCTTATGAATAGAACTAATAGATTTCTTCAATTAATGCTCGGAGAGACCAATTAGATAACTTAAGTTCTAATTGGAAGGTTCGATTGGGGTCAGGTTACTCGCATTATCATTCGATTCCATTTCGATTCTAAGGAAGTGAGAACCTCTATTGATCGTTGGGTCTTACATCAATATCTAAGGTTTGCGTCATTTGGTATCAGAGCTCGTGGTTGTTCATTGAATCAGGTAAATCTATCCTTCGTTTATATTTTGTTTATCTTTGATTTTTTTTTTATGTTTCATCTTCTCTACCATTGTCATTCATTTCCATTATTTAGCTATTATCAAAAGAATTTTGATTCTTCAAACTACACATTTCAATCGGTTAACAGAACTTCAATTGCTATTGATTCTCGTTCGAGGAGTTTAAATTTTCCGAATTGCAAATTCTAGGCTTGAGATCTATGAAACATTTGTTCACATTCAAAGAAAAAGAGAGAAGAGAAGAAAATTCGTACAACAAGAAAAAGGAAGAAAAGATATGGTACAAAAAAAAGGGAAAAAAAAAGAGGAAGTCGAATAAAAAAAAAAGAAGAAAGAAGGGATCGCAAATTTGATATATAAAAAAATTTTGATTGAGTTTTGTTGACAAAAGTTTGTGCAAAACTGATTGAGTATCATTGATATCTTCATTCTGTTTAATTAAATCATTAAGTTCATTGTTTTTCATTTTATTTGATTAATCATTTAGTTCATTGTTTCCGTTTTCCTTTATTAATTATTGAATTCATTGTTTTCGTTTTACTTGAATTAATCGTTGTTTTTGTTTTGTTTGAATTATTCATTTTGAGTTCATTGTTTTTCGTTACGTTCGTTCAGAGTCCTTAGTCTTGTAGTCTTTTACTGTCGCTAGAATTCTTAGTTGTTATGTTGGTTTCTCTTAGTAGTTTATTGAAATAAATTTCTCTGAGTTAGCTCTAGAACAAGAACTTGCAAAGGAAAGTAAAGTGGTGAGATTATAATTGAGAGATACCCCAAATTGTGTAACACACGAGAGAATTGTTTTTTTTTTCATCTTTGGGTGGAAACACGTGAGGGAGCGATTTATGAGGCCATTATATTTTTATTATTATTACTATCGTTCTCTATTGTAGGAACATGTCCGATCAAAGTTTATTTGACAATAAGCTGATGTTTGATTCATTGTTGGGTGAGATGAGAAAAATGATGAGAGCTGAGTTAGAACCAGTCCATTAGAGTCTAGATAAAATGGAGAAAAATAAGGAGCACATTTTTCAAACTAGATGCCATGTGAATAGCAAAGTGTGTAGTTTGATTATAGATAGTGAGAGTTGTACTAATTTTGTTAGTACATTATTGGTTAATAAATTAATCCTGAAAACTGGAAAAAAAAATAGTCAGCCATATAAATTGCAGTGGTTGAGAGATTGTGGGGAGGTTAAGGTGACCGAGAGGGTACTGATTTCTTTTTTTATAAGGAAATACCAGGATTAGGTATTATGTGATATGGTACCTATGCAGACTTGCCACATATTGTTGGGAACACCCTGGCAGTTCGATAGGAAGGTTTCCAATTATGGATATCATAATCAATATTCTTTTATTCTGAACAAAAGACATGTGATTTTGACACCTCTCAATCCTTTGGAGGCTATGGAGGATTAGTTGAAAATTGCTAATGAGTTTAGAGAGCAAGAGAAACACCAAAGTGAAAAAGAAAAGAACAGCGAGATTGTGATAAAAAGTGGTAAAAATACACTTATGAGCCATGAGAGGAAAGAATTAGAAGTTAGTGAGATTGTGTCAGAAAGTGGTAAAAATACACTTGTGAGTCATGAGAGAAAAGAATTGGAGGGAAATGCGAGTGCAATTGGTAAGGCAAGTGAGATGAAAAGAGCCTTGAAGGCCAAACATCATTTACTTGTACTATTGTACAAGGATATTTATTTTTCCACTGATCATCTTAACTTTTCTTTGCTTATAGTTGTTTCTTTTGTGCAGGGATGTGCTGAAGAGTTCATTATCCATTCAAACCATGAGAGTTTGAAGCCTTTGAAAACCCAAGGTAAGTTGAACAAAAGGTTTGTTGTGTTATTCTTTAAAGAAATTGTATGGTTGCATGGCACGCCTAGATTCATCATCATTTGTTTACCTTATGTTGAATTTGCGTACAATAGGGCTATATATTCTACTACTACACATTCATCATTTGAGATTATATATGGATTTGATCCTTTGACTCCCTTGGAGATTTTAACTTTGCCTTCTAATGAATTTGTTGTTGTTGATGGAAAGAGAAAGGAAGAGTTAGTCAGGGAAACACATGCCAAGTTCTAAGCTAAAATTGTGAAGAAGAATGAGCAGTATGCTCGACGAGCTACCAAGGGTCGTGTAAAGTTTGCTTTTCAGCCTGGAGATTGGATTTGGTTGCATTTGAGGAAGGAAAGGTTTGCTACATGGTGGAGATCTAAATTACATCCTAAGGGAGACGGTCCTTTTCAAGTGTTGGAGCGCATCAATGCCTACAAGCTAGATTTGCCGAATCAATAAGGTAAGATAAGCACTATTTTTTATGTTTCTGATCTTTCCTTATATAATGCAGGAGATTCGAGGATGAATCTTTTCGAGGATGGGGAGAATGATTGAGATCAAGAGACGTTCAGCATTCAAGAGGCATCACGGATCAAGTGAATGGAAGAAGCATTGCAAGGATTGATTTTGGAGCACCAAGAGCAAGAGTTTATTCAATATGACTCTACCATAAGGTCTAAGGCCATGAACGTCATATGTCAAAGTTGGGATGAAGCAGGAGACGACAGAATTGGACCAAGGGCATCAAATAAAAGGAGGTCGCCTCTCAACCATTTAGGCCGCCAGCCTTTGGCCGGCCTAAATGGCCCTTCATGCCATTCATCGCCGATGGCATTGCCAAAGTAGCATTTTTCATAGTTTTATTTTGTGTAATTGTGTGTGTTTTTGTTATGTTTTATATGTTTCTTGTAGTTTTGGGTTAGAAAACTTGCAAGTGTTAAGTCAGGCTTTGGATTGAGGAAATCCTAGCAAAAAGAGGATTAAAAAGGTGAAATTGGGGCTTAATGTTCAAAGCAAGAAGAAAGTCGCGAGCGCGAGTTGAGGCTTCACGGTCGTGATTTTTGCCTGAAATCAGACAGTAGCTTTGGCGGTCAAGTCGCGACCGCGACTTCCATGGCACGATCGCGACACGATATTCAGCAAGGGCAGAACTGAAAGTTGGTTTCTGTTCGGTGGTAGTTGATAAAACCGGTCAAAAACTACCCCAACTGATCAACCAATTGCATCTACAACTTTCAACATCAATTATCTATAAATATTGAATTAAGGAAGCAGGAGAAAAATATAGAGATATAGCAGGAGAACCAGAGAAATCACATCAGAAATTCAGAAGCCATATTTTCTAGAATAGGCGAGAGCCATTCCAGTGATCAAGCCTAGAAACGAATCAGAAGATTCCTTGAGGTGTGATGCCCTCAAAGAGGCAGAAGTGATTAGTGTTTTAATCTTCTTTCTGTTCATTAAGATCTTTTGTTTGTTGTACTTCATTACTCTTCTCAAAATTAGCATTATATGGATGTGGATTTTATGAATGAAATCTTTCTTAAAGTTATGTTATTGACTCTTGAATTTGATTATTAATTCAAATGGTTGTTCTCAGAAGGAAATTAAAAATTCCATCTTAATAAGATAAAATTTATTTTAAGCATGATAATGGTTGAAATAAAGTGCATGAAATATTTCTAACTTATTTTGATAGGAATTAATGTTGACTTGTTGTACTAATCAAAAAACAAGTTTTAGATTAATATCTTATTGAATTAAGGAATATAATACATCTAGATATAGATGTATTAGATTCAGACTGAGAGGTTGGTTAAAACTATCTGAATACATTTAAGAAAGTTAAGTTTCTAAAAGCCGAGTTTTGATTAAGGGAAAGAATTTAAAAGGCATGATCCAATTTTAATTGAGTTGTATCTCTGATAATAAATTAGGTTAGTAGTTAATGATTAGATTTTTTTTTAAGATTAGAAGAATAATTACTAATTATTGTATTATTGCAAACACGACATGAAAATGAGTAATAGGTGACATAACTTATTCCTTGGGGGAACGATCTTTTTATTACTATATTGCGATCCGTATACTTGCGGGTTATCAAGCAACAAGTTTTTGGCGCCATTGCCGGGGAATGATGTTTTGTCATTTATGAAAAACTTTTATGTGTGATTTGCAATGCTATTTTATGTTTACATATACACTTAGGTTATTTTATTTAGTTTATGTCAAATACTAATCACAACTTTTTGGCGAGAACATTGATTCATTAATTTGTATGTCGAGAACTAGGTCTTAGAATAAGGAATTAGAAGAGTATCATCCGGAGATCGAGAGATTTTTGTAAAGTCAACAGAAGAAAAAGAAACGAATTTCAGGAATTTCAGGAATTATGAATGAACCAAATCAACCACCGCAGCCGCAAAGGCTGATGGATTAAGTACTTCCAAGTCTTACAGGTTCGCAACAAGGAGTAGTTCGACCACCGGTAAATGCTAATCAGTTTGAGATTAAGCCGGCATTACTGCAAATGCTGCAAAATAGTGTACAATTCTATAGATTACCTAATAAAGATCCAAATGCACATATAGCCACCTTCTTGGAAATATGTGATACCTTCAAGGTAAATTTTGTTCCACCAGAAGCTATCAAGCTTAGACTTTTTCCTTTCAGATTGAAGGATAAAGTCAAGGCTTGGTTGAACTCCTTGCCACCAAATTCAATTACTACTTGGGAACAATTGGCCCAAGCCTTTCTATCCAAATACTTTCCCTTGGCTAAGACAGCCAAACTGATTAAAGAGATTACTTCTTTCACTCAACATGATGTTGAATCTCTGTATGAGGCAAGAGAAAGGTATAAGGAACTGCAAAGAGCTTGTCCACACCATGGCCTTCCTCAAAACATATTGATCCAAACCTTCTACAATGGAGTAAATCCTGCCACAAGAGGTACCATAGATGCTATGGAAGGAGTTTCATTGATGAAGAAAACATCGAATGATGCATTCGATTTGTTGGAGGAAATGGCAAGCAATAACAGTATGTGGCCAACTAAAAGGGCCCAGGTAAGTCATGTTAATTCCATACAAGCTTCTTCTTCTTCAAATTCTGGAAAGAAAATACATGAGTTAGACACCTTAACTATCATGTAAGCAGAAATTTCTGTTTTAAGTCATAAGATTGACAACTTGAATATCAATAAGTCTGCTAATTTGCATTGTGAAAATTGTGGTCAATTAGGACATGTTTCTAGTGAATGCAATTATAGGAATCCTAATATGGAGGAACAAGTGAATTATGTCCAAGGGCAAGTTCACAACAATCCATATCCAAATAACTATAATACTGGATATAGAAACTATCTCAATAATTGGAGGAGCAATGAAAATCAGGACCGAGGAAATCAAGTTAATCAACCTTATAACAAGATAGGTCAATTGACAAATAAAATTGACAAATTTTTGGATGATATTAATCAACGGATGAATAGTTGGGATGAAAATTTGAAATGGTTAGAGAATAAGTTTGACCAACTTTTCAAAAACCATTCTTCATCTATACATAGCTTGGAAGTACAAATGGGGCAAATAGCCAATGTTATTCCATCACGTGGGATGGGAAATCTTCCAAGTAATACCGGAAAGAATCCTAAGAAAAATGCAAGTTAAAGAGGGACCGAAATAGTGTTTAACATAAATAAATAAAATACTAGTATGTTTTTATTGTTTGAGTGTTAGTTGTGTTGTTTTTGTTTTGATTTTGTTTTATATGTATCTAATTTCTTTTTCTTTTACTGTATTAATATTGTTATTATTATTTTTCATAAAATCCCAAGCCAAAACAAGGCTTGACACATGCTAATAAAAGAGTTTTTCATTGATTTGAGAGTGAACAAGGGTTGAAAGTTTTGATAAAAATTCGCGACCGCGACCTATTATTTCGCGAGCGCGAATTGACGCAAAATGAAGACAGTAACTTTGTTCTAGAACTCGCAATGATCTTTTCACCAGCGTGAATGCGAAGTCTTGCACAAAGGAGAAATTAAACCACGTCATGACCGCGACATTTTACATCGCGAGCATGAAAAGGTCTAAAATCAGACAAAAGGTATATTCATCAAAGTCAAGAGCACAACAACTTAAGTCGCGGGCGCGACTTATCAAAGCTAACTTTTTTAGATGCATAAGTTCAATTAAAAGTCGCGATCTTTGGTTCTACAACCTCCAGTCGCGATCTATTTTAAGAGCCAACTGCCATAACCCTCTTCCCTTGCCTCTAAACACTTCATCTTTCCTCTTAATTTCAAAGAAACCTTAACAATTTTCCTCTTCCTCACAACAGCCGATCTGCCCTACTTCATTTTCCTGCATTTCCTTTGTTTGTCTTCAACTTCTTTTAACCATTAAGATGCCTTTCAAGAAAAAAGCCCAGAGAAACGTTCGCACAAGTTCATTGGCTCCAGGGGTCAGAAATTTGGCAAATAAGTATACTGCTCCATTTCTCATCTTGACAGATGATGGAGGTAAGCGTTTCCAAAAACTAGCAAAATCTAGATTTTTAAGTATGTATGTTCTTGATCATGAATTTCTACAAAGTACTGGCATGTTAGAAAAAATAGAGCATTATCTAAAGGTACTAAACTTAGAACAGCATGATAGGTTGAGAATCCCTGATTTTGCTAATTGCACTCTTGAATGTCTGAAAACTTTTGAATGGGTAGATGAAAAAGAAACTGCCATTAAATTTAGGCACAAGGGTGAAGAACTGATTTTAGACTATGATAAAATGAACCGTTGGTTGGGATTTCCCACCACGGAATTCCATTTTAGGCCTTCGGGATGGAAAGCATCAGTAGTTTGGGAACAATTTACTGGACAACCAAACTACAATGCTAAAAATGCTGAAAACCGATGGTTTAAAGATGATAGTCTACTATATTTTCATAAATACTTGTGTTATTCCTTGTTTGGACAGGTGGAAGCCACCAAGGTCCAAACCAAGGATTTGTTTATTTTGGAGTGTATTTTGTAGGAGAAGGTTGTGGATGTTGTAGGGATTCTTTTTGATGCTTTATTCAATGCTTCTCGGAATAAAGGTAAATCTACCTTGGGTGTGAGTGGTATCGCCCCTATCCTAGTACGTGCTGCCCAAATGCCATTGCTACCATTTCATGCACAACAGACGGGTGATGTCCGTCCTTTAGAGGGTGCCTTCTTAAAGGGAGCCGGATTGGTGGATGAGGTTCAAGATGGTGACCGTACAACTTACCGTTGGAAATCTTGGGAGCAACGTGTTGGGTTGCAAGAAGGGACTGCAGGCCCGTCTACTGCTCCACCAATGCCAAGACAAAGCACTGATAGAGGACAAGTTCATGCCTCTTCATCCAGAATGGGTGGTGATGATGAAGAAGAAAAGGAAATTGCATGTTGGAGGAAAGTTCTCCAACAAGTTGAAGGCCTGAAAGCATCACAACATGCTTCACAACTCCAGGTTTCGGGCATGGATGCCAAACTTGACATTATGCACAAGGAGAACCAAAGTATGGCACTGAAGTGGATGTCGTACTTCTGCAAGCAGAATGTTGAATTCTCCCCATCGCCTCCGGACTCCGACGAAGAATAAGTTTTTTTTTTCTACCCATTACTATTTTGTTTTGTTTGTTTTTGTGTTTTGCATTTTGCATTTTGTCTTTTTTTTTTTTTGCTTTGTGTTTATGTTTTTTCTATCTCTTTTCTCATTTACAATAGGGACATTGTGAGATTTAAGTGTGGGGGAATGCTTGCACAATTATATGTTGCTTAAGTAGGGAAAAAGAGAATGAGTTGCGACCAAGAATTTAGTATTCGCGACTGAGATTTTTGCCTTAGCAGTTTCTGCTTAATTCTGGGCATAAATCGCAAGTGCGACATCTAAGTTCGCGACCGCGACTCATCTTTTGAGGTTTTGTGTAAAAATTGTGACAAATCGCGAGTGCGAATGGAAACTTCGCGATTGCGACTTCATGTTTTGTTGCGTTGTGTTGTTTTCTATGTTACTTTGTAATTGCTATTAAACCCTTCCATTTTTGAGTTCATTAAATAAATGATTTATATGTTTATTAGATTATATGCTTATTACATTTGAAATTATTTAATATGTTAGATGATTAGAACTTTTTTTGCAAAATGAACTTATTTTAAAAGTTAAGCATACCATTTAGAAGGCCTTTACCAAAATTTTAAAGTCTTTAGTTAATTATCTAGACAATATTTGGCTATGGAATATTTTTACATCCTTATTTGAATATGAAAATAGAAAGGAAATGGAAACTTAAGTTTTTCTATGTGTGTTTCAAGTCAATAAAGGATGAAGGTATTGAGAAAGAAAAAATCAAGTGAAGTAAAATAACGGAAAACCGTTATGAAAAAAGTGAGAAATTGTCACATCTCCCATGACATGCCTCCCACATAATTACTAATGATTTTCCCCTTCCTCTACAGGAAAATCAATAATCACCCTGTAAGGATAATTAGGATCCCAGCTTAATGAAAACCTGTATAGATTTTTTGCATTTTCTAAATAATTTAAAACATCATTATCCAGTCCAACAAAAACATTTTATAAGAACTTCATCCAATTCAAACCAAAATCAAAAAGTTATACATCCATAAGAAATACATTTTTCAATATTACATCAGAGTTTAAATACACGCAGCTTATATATGTTTACATTATATTACTGCCTCGACTCAATAGTGATAGTTACAACATTATAGAAGGTATAAACATTACAAAGTCTTGGGATACATGAACTTGTACAATTTCTACCTCTGCAAACTTTATCTTCAACTCACAGCTCGTCGGATTTTCGCTTGCTATTTTCACCTGTGTTTATCAGGGATAAACACTGAGACTATATCTCAGTAAGCTATAATCTTGCTCATATAAATTACACCAATATTTACATTCACAAAAAATATATTTTTCTCAATTAACATCATCATAAAACATTGCTACAAACAATACAAACATTATTCATATCAAGTCACATACATTTCTATCATGATAACTTAATTATGAAATGTCACAACAAAGTGCAAATGCATTTCATGCTATGTATTCTTCATTCTTCTTTTCTTCAATATTCATATTTCATCTTCTAATAGTTCACCATGGTGATTTCTCAATATTATTTCATATAGTGTGAGTCACCTCTTCACCTTCATGGTTCTTCCCACTCTATATATTTATGGGTCACCTCTTCACCTTCATGGTTCTTCCCATTTTCATGCATGTTATGCTTCATGACATTCATGTCCTCAAATGCACAACTCAATTCATGCTTTATCACACAATGTATATACTTTTTTTTACTATCACTCTTGTTTCATCAACTCATCACATATCAATCAATTGTAATAAAAATACTTTATAATCATGTTCATATCTCAATATTTTCAAACAAATCATTAAACCTCATGCACATTCACAATACAAATTCCAACCAAGATATCACAACATACATACATTTCATAAACTGTCACCATGCACAAAATTGCATGATGAACTCATGAATTAC
>CAOGCB010213018.1:0-21313 GCA_948266635.1 Cnidoscolus chayamansa | reverse complement strand
TTTTAATCAAAATTGTGAGAGTTTTTCTTCTTGAGTTCTTGAAGAGACTTTTATGAACTTATCAAGGGATTTCCTTGTGGCGTTCAAAACCTGACTTATCAATCAATCCTCCATCATTGATTGTGGCGTCTTCCTTATACCAAAGTTCACATCTACCATAGGTGTTGGGTCGAGGTTCCATCGTAAACTTGAAAGATCTTGGGAAAACTATTCCATATTTGATTTCGGGTTTCGTCGCAATTGTCGGCGGGGTTCGTATCACCAAGGGTTTTTGTAATGTGTATATTCTATATTTTGTAACTATCACGTTGAGTCGATGCAATAATATAAATTGAATATAATTATGCTGCATGTCTATTTAACTATGATTTTGTAAATGTAATTTTAATTTGAATGAATATTTTGTAAAATTGTATTTAAACAGGTTTTTGAAAGAAATGATATTGATATAGTATTGGATTATTTGAAAGAGAAAGGGATTGTTTTATGATTTTAATAATTTGATAGAAACGCGAAAAATTTATACAAGTTTTTAATAAGCTATGATCCAATTACATCCCTTACATGATAATTAAAGATTTCCGTAGAGGAAGGGATAAATCTTTAATTATTATGTGGGAGACATGTCATGGGAGATGTGATATCTACATTCTTATTTGTTTATTTATTATTCAAGGGTATAGTACAACAATAATTGAATTAATCTTGATATGTATCTTTGATTTTCATTATGTGATGAGGTTTCTAATTACATGTTGGTTTGAGGTTCCACATCAATTTGCATTAGAGTATAGGTCATTGATAAATTCTTATTTATCTATCTATCTTTTATATTATTGAAGTTTATTATAGTTGTATTCTTTATTTTGATAGTTTGTTTTCACTTTCATTTCATTATTTTTGCTTCTTTTCTATTTATATTATAATATAGTAAAAAAAAGAAAAGAATTTCATTTTTTAAATCTGGAATCTCATGCTGGTAGTAGAAGAAAGGTAAAATAAAAAGAAAAAGAAAAGCAAAAAAAAAAAAAAAAGGAAGGAAAACCATAATTTATAATAGATACCAAAAGGACTGAAAGTTCAAGTTTGGATTGAATTTCATTAGTTTAGAACTTTCAAACATTAGATGTTACTTTAGGTTCAGTTTTAGCTTCCATTAGTAGAAGTATGAAATTTCTTTTAATTTCAAATTAACATTTTGTTTTTATCTTCATTATCTTTTTTCATTTCATTTATTGGAATTCAGAGAAAATGCAAAATGAACCAAAGTAGTTGTTTCTCGCCACAACAAGGAAATGATAAATGAATTTCCCACTTCATGTCAATTTTACCACTTAATCTCCTTCTTAAGATAGGTGGAACACTTAGATTAAAAGGAGATGACACTTATTTTTCTTTTTAACAGATGAAAGATCAAGATGAGTAGGCACCTCTTAATCTATAGCTTAGATTAAATGTCCACATTTTAATTTTATCAAACTCTCACTTTAACCAACTTTTTCTTTTGTCCTACTGAGACTTCGTGTTCCAAACCTAGCTTCTGAGTTACATGGATAAAGAAACTCCATAACCTATCTCGCCACCGAATGTTATACCATGATCCAACCCCCTTCTTCTTTCATCATTAAAGATTGAGACATTCACACCATTTCTCTCTATCTCTCGCCCATCACTATCATGACTCACATAAACTTCATGGTCAAGATATGCTAAGTGGTCATTTCCTTATATTGTCCCATTCATGGTGGAGCCATATTTCATTGTCTCATGACTGAGACACATAAGCTCCATCACTCATCTTCTTTGACCGAGACACACATGCCATGACCAAGATACATAGCCAAACATGGTCCATGATCGAGATACATTCTTTCTACAAATCACCTATTTTAAATCTTATATTTTTATCATATGGCCTAATTAACAATTTCTAATTTGATTCCATTGTTTATAACTTTCTCGGTTCCCTTCCTTTTTCCATTTTAATCTGCTTATTATTATCAATTTATTGTCTAATTATACTCCATTTTATGTACATAAATTATAGTACAAATTATTCCTTTTCATAAAATAATCAATGCTCAATTATTTTTTATTTTATGAAAATTCTAACAATTTCCCAATCTAGTTATTTGATTTAATTTTTTTTTATTTTATTCAATTTAAAATTTATACTTGTGCTCTTATTCTATGGTGATAATTTCCTTTACCAATACGTAAATTTTTACACTATTTTGATTTATTTTATAAATCTCTTTTAATTTAATTTTAGACTTCATCACTTCTAATTTATTTTTAACTATAAATCCTTTTCTTACTTAAATCCTTTTTATACTACCTATGATTCATTACGTACATGAATTTTTAATTCAATTTGCTCCTTTTATCATTTTTTATTTCAATTCACTTGTTAATTATAACTAATTTGTGTGCATGCTTTATATATAATTTTAATTCTTTCATTGTTACATACTCTTCCTTTTAGTTGATTAAACATAAATTTTATTCATATAAATCTAAGTTCAAATACCTAAAGTCCACATTTCAAACCCCATAATCACCTTCGGTTTGGTCCATTAGCATAGTTTCCTTGTGTATACATTATGTTCCACGTCCTCTTGCCATAAACACTTTTCGGTCCCTAAATAATTAAAACTATAAGTCCAACATCTTCCATCCTTTGTCATTTTTGGTCCATTAGGGTTCAAATTCAAGGTTCCATTTTTTTCTTCTTTCCCACACCCGTTGTCCAATTAGTTCAACAAGGTCATCTCCCATTTCTCCTTCAATCTTCGATTCACAAATCCCATCCTACCAAACCCACCACAACAAGCCACGGTCACACTTCATCTTCAACTTTAAGAACAAAAATTCACATGCAAATCACAATAACTTTACTAACAATTTTCCAAGTACTAAAAACAAATGCAACTCATCAAACTTAACTAAAGTATATAGCACCTCACTTACCACACTCATGAGCTTCAGTGTCCCTTATAAATACATCTCAAAAATAGTTCAATCACACACCAAATTACAGCAAAATTGGTCATCAAAGGTCACTAAATTTTAATCATTAAAAGGAAGCATTTAGCAACTCAAATTTGACGCCTAACCTCAAAATGAATAGTTGAAACTTCCTTCTTGTTTTGGTCCTTCAAGTCTCGGTTTCTATGGCCACAGGCTGTCCAAAATTTAGCTCAATCATGCTTGACTTTTTCTTGTCCAAATTGATGTTTTCTTTTCAAAAATTTCAGCTCAAACTAAGGCTACTCTTGGAAAGAAGATAAGGGGAATGTCTGATCTACGCAAAAAGATATATAAAATAAAGCGTGAATAAATACTGGCTAGTGTACCGGATCGAATCAAGTAATACAATGAGAGAAGAGTGTCGAACTACGAAGATTATTTAAGTATTAGACCTATATCAATTTCTACTATTATTTAGACAATGATGTTTGATGAGAGGAAAAAAATGTGAAAGGCTTATATTATTAAATGTGCAAAAGGAGAATTGTTTTAAAATTGTATGGATTAATTGTGGGAAAATAAAGTCCACCCTAATTTTACTAATCATAGTGCTTCCATGTTATGATAACTTATAGCTACGTGGATTTTCATAAGAAATTGACAAACCTTAAATCCTTTAAGTTTTAAAGTATAAAAAATCCCTATTGAATTTAATAGCTCCCGCTAATTAAAATTAATGGAGGATTCTATATTACAATAATAAATTTTCCAATTATATGTTTGTCTAATATCTTTAAAATAATTTCCTCTAATTCCTTAGTGAAAAATTAAATAAAAACATTGCATAAACACTTCCGTGTAAATTTTTAAATCTTACTTGAGAGTTCCTAATAAATCATTAATTTCTCCGTCGAGTCATTTAGATTTCCATAAATTGAATTCAATTATAAAATATAATTCATATAGAAATTCCCATATGAAAATTCCACATATCTATATATCTTATAACATAAATACAATGATCATTTTAGTTAAATTAGGGCTTCATCATATTTCCAGTAAAGAGGATTTAGAACATTATGATGTTGATTGCATAAAAATAATTTAAATGAGTAGGTGCAATGGAACACATATTGAATAAGAAAAATAAACTATATAAACTATTAAATTGCATAAAGGAAAATAAAATAATAGAAATGAAACAAGTGTTGTAATCTTTCCTGAATTTGTAGAACAATAAACTTCAATCTTCCAAAATGATTCCTAGAATTCTTTAATCGATAGTGAGCTTCAACATAATAACATTCTCAAAACTAAAAGTTGGAATAACAATGAAAATGACTAAGAAAGAAGACAAATTCCTAAAGTTCCCAAGAGAATTCTAATGATTTAAAAGATAAAACAAAAATGATTTCCAAGGTTCACACAAAGGGCTTTTATAGAGTCCAAGGAAGAGGAGGATACGGCCGATATGATGAGGCAGTGAGTCAGCAAATCAATCAAGATATGATTTTGGAGAGATTTCTATATGGATATCTGAGGACTTAATAAAGGCCGTCTCAAGGTCGACGGCCTTGAATGTAGGCCAGGTTAAGGTTGTCTCGAGGTCGACGTCCTCGAATGTAGGCCAGCTCAAGGCTATGTCAAAGCCGACGGCCTTGAATGTAGGCTGGCCAAGAGCTGGCGACTTTCAAGTGTTGGCCGAAGCTTTTCTCCTAGGCTGGCCTTAAGGTCGGCAACCTTCAATAGTAGGGCCGTCGGCCTTCAGATGTTGTCCTTTGTTTGCTCTTTGATTTTGAAAAACTCCTCTAATTTACTTGTATTTTGTTTTAAGGCCCTCAAAATCTGAATTTTCACAATAAACACCATTAAGTACCAATTCTTTATATTTTCTTATAATATTAATATAAATTTAACATTAATCCTAAAAGGAAATATATGTATAATGTGGTCTTATCAACATCTCCACACTTGAACTTTTGCTTGTCCTCAAGCATAATAAATAAAATAAACAAGAGAAATCTATCATTAAATTTCTGGTGCCCATTACTCTAACCATACTGAAACTTGTAACTAGAATACTCTAGTTGAAATTTAATAGTTAATCTAAATAAAGCATTTTAATCCCAGTATTTAGCAATTGAATTCTCCTTCAAAAGAAAAATTCTTAGTCCATAAGGAAAAACATTCATTTAAACTTCATTGGTTATTAGTAAGTATAAGCTCCCTTAATTTTACTTCTCTAAACAAGATAACAAAAAGTGAAAGCATATAATATCTATTTTTTCTCTAGAATTTCTCCCTCTTCAATTTAGTCTTATTTCACTTATTGCTTAGCATTCAGCATTTTCTTTCTAGTTTGCATTAATTGATAGCAGAGTCAGACTTCACTCTTTTGAGGGATCAAAGCTTGCTCATGTCAACCTAGCTTTCATTAAGGTACTAAAATTTTTTTGCCTCTCCGCCCTTTTCGTTAATGTGAGTTCATTGAGTTGGCACATCCCGGGCTTATCACCCAAGTGACCAGGTTTTAAAAAGGACCCCTACAAACTCTTACTCACACTAACATTTAAGATTGGATACTCTTAACTCACTTACCTAAGTCATTGGAGTAAATGCTCTAATTGCCTTTTTTTTAATGAATGAATGTTAGTTAAGATTATTTTTATAAGGGATCACTAAGTAAAAAATTTCTTTTACCTCTTTCACTAAGTGTTAAAGTGTTCTCAAACAAATTTCAAGAGAGAATTATCCCAACCAATTTTTCCAAGAAGTAAACCTGCTTGTTTTTTCAACTTAAGGACTAGATTTTTCTCTCAAATCTCAAATTCAAGGGCTAAACATAGGGTAAATCTGCTTTCTAGAGATTTCACTATTAAATTTTAACTATGTAAGTTAGTCACAACAATTGGTGAGTGGGGCACCAATCTAAGTCAATTTCAAGATTTAACAGATGTGATAAAAACACCTAAAGACGAGTAAAGCATTGGAATTGCAAGCTCATGATATGTGCAATCAATCATTATACTTCTACATTTATAATCCCTTCCCTACTCTTCAATTGAACAATGTCCTCATTGTTCCTAGAATAGCACAAAACTAAGGAAAAGAATATCAATGCAAGGAATTGAAAAACTGATACTTTGGTGTCAAGTGTTTCATCAGTAAGAAAATTCCTCCAAAATATTTGTCATCCCTGTTTCATAGCCATGAAATAAAACACTTAAAGCAAAATGCCATGGATCACAAGTCTACCCAACAAGTGGATGCTCAACAAAATTCATACAGACCAATCATGAAAATTCAAAATAGAGAAGAAAAAAAGAAATTAAAAGTTGTCGGACTTAGAGCTGGAAACCTCACTTAAAGTCTCATATTTCAAATGTTCGGTGGCTGTTGGATGAAAACATGATACTGCGGATTTTAACATGTTGACGAAGATGGTCCTAAATTTATTGTTCTTTTTCCGCTCTTTGTAAATTTTTTCTTGACTTCTTTAATATCCTTTCTCAGCTGTTCATAATTGCTATTATGAGGGTTAGAATAAGAACCTGAGGGTCTATCAGTGGAAGGGACCTCATAAATTCCCTCCTCATCAATAGGAGGATTAGCCCTATTGGCTTCCTTAGTGAGTCCCTAACCTCTAAATGGTGCAGAAAAAATCCTCTTACACTCTATTCCTCATCATCAATAGGAGCTCTAAAAATTCTTATACCCTTCAATAAGGCAGTTATACCCTCCACAAAAATTGAATTCTGTCCTTTGTCCCTCAATCTGCCTGCTCATAAAAGTAGCTACCTCTACACCAATGTCAATTTTGTAATCATTAATCATGCTAAAGAGGTAAAACATATCAAAACTAGTCACCTTACTATGACTAGTTTTCTTACAATAGATTGTATGGGCCAGGATATGGTGGAGCAACTTGTGCTCCACAGTAGAGAAACTAGAAGCCAAAGACTTTAAAGGAACAAAATCATCTTACCTGGGATGAATCATCTGAAACCACACCCTTTCAGCACTCATTCCTTTAGGCTAGGCGTTAGTTGAATCACTTTCAAGTTCTGGGTCATCATGGAACTCGAAAAAGAACCCGATTTGATTCAACTCTATGCTGTGAATCTCTCGAAAAGCCTGAAAAGTCATGCTAGACATCCTGCTATTCTTCTCAATTTTCATAGTGGAAAAAAACTCGATTGTAACATCTTTATAAGTTGGCTCCTTTATCTCGAAGAGCTTAAACCAAGTTTAATATGCCACCATCTATTGAACTCTTTCATCCATGCCATATTCCTGCAGAACCGTCCAATCTAGATATTGATGATTTAAGATTATCATCTTGTCAAACCTTTTCTTTCTTTCCTTTACATATTCTTAGTCGGAAAGTAAGAACCTTGGTTGAGTTCCTGAAGTTGATGGTTCAGAGGTCTTTTGCTTCTTCCTCCTAGGCCGAAACTTTTTATGTGGCATTCCTACAAAAAGTCATGTTATTTCATTGATTAACTAACTCAATGAATCTTCACATGCCAACATATTCATGTTTCAAACATGGTTTATCATCATAGAAAGCACCAGCATTCGACCAAGCACAAACGTTTCATTATGCCAATTACATTTGCAATTAGAAATTAAAGGCTAGCTGTGAATACTCGAATTTTTAGGCTCAGAAAGCTTGTTTCCCCAGACTATAAACAGTCCGGTCAAACCGGAACCCAATGGAAAATTATCCCGAAAATATGCCAATATGGTACTAGAAATGTCCGGAATATCGCAAGGGACCCGAAGGTGTCCTCGGAATAATTTTTGAAAGTACGAAACTCCCAAAAAATGAGAAAAAAATGGAAAAAAACTGTCGATACCGGCACTCCAGCAGCCGGAGCACGGCGCCCCGGCCACCGTACAGCGGCGCCCCCTGCCGCTGTGGACCGGCGCCCTTGCCGCCGGCACGACACTCCCGACCTCTGCACATGGTTCCCCTGCCACCGTAATTTCGATTTTTTGCCTATAAATAGCAGCCTCCAGCTCCATCTCAAGGGGTCGCTTGTGTTGATGAGCTTTCTATTCTCCCTCTTGCTTTAAGTAATTTCTCAATATTACGAACTGCTTGTGTTGACGAGCGATCTCTTCTCCCCCCTTGCTCTATGCGATTCTCTTTATTGCTTTCTGCATCATCTTTACATTGATTATCTATGTTTTGATCACTTAAGTAATTCAATCTAGCATTGTTAAAAAGCCAGCAAACTGAAGCTCAAAAGCGGAAGACTTCTAAATCAGGTACGCTCGAAACTGTACTCATTTTAATTTCAGTATTTTTTACATATTTCTCTTCTACTCCAATTCTGAATCAAATTGCTACATAAACGCATTCATTCATTTCATTTGCTTTAATTAAACAAGTTTAAGCCAAATGCCCTGTTAATTAATAATCGAGGTGTTAAGCTTAAATCCGAATATATTGGCTAAAATATCTAGTTAATCAATAACTACGGCATATCGCCTCTAATTCGAATAATTTGGCTAAAAGTTCAATTAATCAATAATTGTGGCTAAAAAGCTTAAATTCCATCACTTTTTGGCAATAAATTGCCTAAATTACAGCCCATTCAATATTTGGCAAACAAATTGCCCAATTTATTCAATTAATCAATTTTTGGCAAAGAAATGCACGAAGCATACACACTCATGCATTAAGCATACCCATTCAAAAACCCCTTTTAAAAGGCCCACAAAAAATCAATTTGGCCCTAAAGGCCCAAAAAGTCTCAATTTGGCCCCAAAGGCCCAAAAAACCAATTTGGCCCTAAAGGCCCAAAAAACCAATTTGGCCCCAAAGGCTAAAAAAACCAATTTGGCTCCAAAGGCTCAAAAAACCAATTTGGCCACAAAGGCCCAAAAAAATCAATTTGGCCCCAAAGGCCCAAAAAAATCAATTTGGCCCCAAAGGCCCAAAAATCCCAATTTAGCCTCAAAGGCCCAAAAATCCCCAATTTGGCCCCGAAGGCCCAAAATTACCAATTTGGCCCATAAGGCCCAAAACAACCCACTTTGGCAACAAATGCCCAAAAAAATCAAATTTGGCACCAAGTGCCCAAAAAACCCAATTTTGGCACCAAGTGCCCAAAAAACCCAATTTTGGTACTAAGTACCCCAAAAATCAAAGCCCTTTAAAAAAAGCAATTCGAACTACGTTGACTTTGATCTTCCATTCAAACGGAAGTACGTAGGCATTTTTGGGATCTAACCCCAAATAACAAGTCAAAATCACCTAAACATTTCATTGGTCCAATTATATCATTTTACCTTGCAAAGCATTCATAAAATGGTTAGTTAATCAGCATGACATGATCTCGGGATCCACCTCGGGTTCGCAGATTGTGCCTTGCTCTGTTGGGCTAATTAATCTAGAAATTAGGTTAATTAATTAAAATTGGAGTCATAGGATTTTTTCCTAGTTTACCCTAATTAAATTAAACAAGGTGGTGACTCACACACATCCACGTGCATCCAGCCCTGACATATCGTAATGTATGTCTCGGGGAGGGGTCCACACTGGCAGCCTAAGTTAGGCAGCCTAGAGTTTAACCAAAGTGGGGCTTTCCAAAAATACGCAGAAAAGGAAACAAATAAGTTTGAAGCCATGCATATACTCTGATACGTAGTGAGTGAAATATCATGTAATGGACAACATCAAACCCCTTACAAATTCATGCAAAGCCACAGTCCAAGAATAAAAATCAAATTAACTACACATACTTCAAGTAACAGTAGTAATTTTGCTTTTAAACATAAAAGCCCCAATTTCCCCACACTTTTATCAATTTGGTTAAACCTTAATTTCTAACTAAAAAATGGGTTTTTGGACGAAATCAAGCATAAATCACTATAACCCATCATCATACAAGTATAATAATCAACTTCTACATGAGAAACCAGCAACCTAATAACTCCAACACAACAATCCCAGTAATTCCACATGTAATCCAAAATTTACAACCCATATGAACCATATTTTCAGCAAAAGCAATAAGAATAGAAAAAAAAAAGAAAAACTTAGAGAGAAGAAGAAGAAGAAGAACTTACTTGGAGTGTCTTCAATGCAAGAGGAGAGTGAGTGAGAGAGTGAAGAAGAAATGGGTCAAAGGGAGAGGAGAAATGTGAGAGAGAAGGAGAGAATACATGAGAGAAAAAGTGAGGAAGAGAGAGGAGGAAAGTAAGGAAACGAAGAGAAAGAAAGAGAAAGAAGAGTGGGCCAAAGTCTAAAAACTAGACAAAGGCCGACATATTGTACCTGTACGCCACCAGCTTTTTTAGTCGGCCTTTAAGTCAAACCCTTTTTTTGTTGAAGAAAGGTTGCCTAAAAGTCGGCAGCCTTTATTCCAAAATTGTTTTTTTATACAAATATGAAGTATGGGCTGCCTCCCATGAAGTGCTTGGTTTATAGTTCCTAGCTCGACTTTTCCTAGTTCATGTCCTTAAATCTCCTAACTCCACAATAGTGGCATCTCTACCCTCATTTTCCCCTTCATAATAATGTTTGAAAAGATAACCATTTACTTTGAAAGTACGGTTGTCTTCTACCTTTAACTCAGTTGCACTATAAGGAAACACATTAACAATTTCTAAGGGTCCAGACCATCGTGACTTCAACTTACCTGGGAACAACTTCAAGCGGGAGTTGTATAGTAGGACCTTCTGACCAGGGAAAAATTCTCGGCTCAAGATATTCTTATCATGCCATTGCTTTGCTCGTTCCTTGTATATTTTGGCATTTTCATATGCTTCTTCTCTCATTCAGCCATCTGATTCAGTTGAAGCAATCTTTTTTCACATGCAGCTTTCAAATCAAAGTTAATATATTTATGGCTCAGTATACCTTGTGCTCAAGCTCTACTGGTAAATGACATGATTTACAAAAATAATCTTGTAGGGGGACATTCCTATAGGGGTTTTAAACATTGTTCTATAAGCCCATAATGCATCGTCGAGTTTTAAAAACCAATCCTTCCTAGAAGCATTGGCAATCTTTTCTGGAATTCGCTTAATTTCCCTATTGGATACCTCAGCCTATCCACAGGTTTGTGGATGATAAGGGGTGGCAATTTTGTGAGTAACTCTATATTTCAATAATAATTTCTCAAATTGCATGTTGCAAAAATGTGATCCCCCATCACTTATTATAGCTTTAGGTACCCCGAATCTTGAAAATATGTTCTTTTTCAAGAATCTAATAACAACCCTGCTGTCATTTATTTGTAGAGCAACTGCCTTTACCCATTTTGAAACATAATCAACAACTAAAAGAACGTATTTGTTTAAAAAAATGAGGGAAAAGAACCCATAAAGTCGATCCCCAAATGTCAAAAAGCTCAATTACAAGTATATTATTTTGTGGTAATTTGTGTCTCCTTGAAATGTTGTCAGTCCTTTGACATTGAGCACAAGACATGATGTAGTTCCTAAAATCACTAAACAATCTAGGCCAATAAAATCTACATGATAAAATTTTAGCTGACGTTCTTTCCACACAAAAGTGACCTCCTACCTCTTTAGAATGACAATGCTATATAATGCTAAGTTGTTCACTTTCAGGCACACAACATCTAATTACTTGGTCAGGATAATTTTTAAAGAGATATGGTTCATCCCAAAAGTAAAACTTTACATCATGTAAAAGTTTATTTTTATGTTGGTAAGATAAACCATATGGAGTGATTTTGCTAACCAGATAATTAATGATATCAACATACTAAGGTAATCCTTGGATTTCTACTGCATGCAATTGTTCATCAGGGAACTTTTCATTAATGGGTGAATAAAAACAATCAGATTCCAAACGGGATAACTAATCAGCCACCAAATTTTCAGTTCCATTCTTATTTTTAATTTCAATATTAAATTCTTGCAGTAGTAGAATCCATCGAATTAACATAAGTTCAGCATCAGCTTTAGCAAATAAATACTTAAGGGCGGCATGGTCAGTGTATTCTATGATTTTAGAACCTATCAGATAAGGTCAAAATTTATCGCATGCAAATATGACTACTAAAGTCCTTTTTCAGTTATGGCATAATTCCTTTGAGCCTTACTCAAGGTTCTACTTGCATAGTATATTACATGAAATGACTTATATTTCCTTTGCCCAAGTACTGCTCCTACAACATAGTCACTAGCATCGCACATCAACTCGAATGGAAGCTCCCAATCAGGTCCCATGATTACTGGTACAGTAGTGAGCTTTTCCTTCAATAGATTGAATGCCTGCAAATAATTGTCATCAAAGACAAAGGTATAATATTTTTCTAATAAATTACAAAGAGGTCTAGAGATTTTAGAGAAGTTCTTAATAAATCTCCTATAAAAGCCAACATATCCTAATAAGCTTCTGATTCCTTTCACTGTAGTAGGTGGTGGTAGCTTCTCTATCACCTCTACCTTTGCCCTGTTAACCTCAATTCCCTGCTTATATACTTTGTGCCCTAAGACTATTCCCTCTCTTACCATAAAATCACATTTCTCCTAGTTAAGAAGTAGATTAGTTTCCTTACATCTCTTAAGCACACATCCTAAATTTGTCAGACATGATTCAAATGACTTCCTAAAAACTGAAAAATCATCCATGAATATCTCAATAAAATTTTCTAGCATGTCAGAAAGTGTGGAAATCATGCATCTTTGAAATGTGGCGGGTGCATTATAGAGATCAAAAGGCATTCTCCTAATCTATGAAAGGGAGGGGGAAATGATCTTTACGGGCAACATTATTCAGTTTCCTACAGTCTATATAGACTCTCTAACCAGTTACAGTGCGAGTGAGAATTAATTCATTAACCTCATTTTTTACTATAGTCATACCACCCTTTCTTAGCACAACTTGAATACGACTAACCCATTTACTATCAGAGATAGGAAAAAAAATGCATGCATCTAACAATTTAAGCACTCCCTTTTTTTACTACTTCCTTAAGAGTTGGGTTAAGTCTTCTTTGTGGTTGCACAGTAGGTTTGCACTCAGCCTCAAGTAATATCCTATGAGTACAAATTGAAGGGTTAATTCCCATAATATCAGTAATGGTCCACCCGATAGCTTCCTTATGCTCTCTTAGAACATCCAAAAGTTGCTACTCTTGATTACCTATCAAAGAAGAGGAAATAATTATTGGCAAAGTATCATTTGTTCCAAGATATGCATATTTTAAATGACTAGGTAATGGTTTAAGCTCAAGCACCGGGGGTTGTGTTAATGATGGAACTGGCTTCTTCTTACTTGTGCCTAGTTCCTTATAGTAGCGAGCTTGGATTTCTAATGCTTCTTCCACACATTCTTCAATTGGTTTTTCATTGGTTCTTGGCCGGCCTACATTCAAGGCCGCTGGCCTTGAGACAACTTTGAGTTGGCCTTGTTTCCATTCATCTAGATCCTTGAGAACTAATTCCATTGTCTCCATACCTGTGTTCTCTTTAATATTCTCATAGGTAAACTCATTAATAACATCAATTGTGTAACAAGACTTACAGTCATCAAATTTCCTAATAGCCTCATAAACGTTAAAAGTTACTTCCTCATCCATAACTCTCAAAGTCAGCTCACCTTGTTCCATATCTATCAATGCCTTACATGTTGCAAGAAATGGTTTTCCTAAGATCATGGGTACCTCTCTATCTTTTTCCATTTCCAAGACTATAAAGTCAACTGGAAAGATGAATCTATCCACTTTTATTAGAACATTCTCCACTATACCCTTAGGTATTTGATACTTCTATCAGCAAGTTGTAGGGTGACATGAGTCTCCTTGCATTCCCCAAGTTCTATTTTCCTGAAAATAGATAGAGGCATTAAGTTTATACTTGCACTAGAGTCTATAAGGACTTTATCAAAATGAAAATTACTAATAATGCAAGGAACAGTAAAACTCCCCTAATCTCTTTGTTTTCTTGGCAGGTTGGATGAATTCTTCTGTAGGATCATAGAACATTCCCATGTAAGCATCACATGTTCATTCCTATCTATCTTTCTCTTCTTGGTAAGCAACTTTTTCATGAATCTAGCATATGAAGGCATTTGCCAAAGTGCCTCTATAAAAGGAATGTTAATTTGCAATTTCTTAAAGACTTATAAAAATTTAGCAAATTATGAATCCAATTGTTGTTGCTTCAACCTTCCTGGGAAAGGAACAAGAGGAACATATGATTTAACCTTTGGTGAATTTTTCTTTGGTTCCTTTTTCTTTTTTTCCCTTTATCTTTCTTTGGGTTATCCTCATTTTCCTCAAAAAATTTTATCAACCAATTCCTTACCACTTCTTAATATTATAAGATTCACACCCTTAGGATTCTGCTCAGTATTGCTAGGTAAAGACGCAGATTGTCTATTACTTAACTGTTGAGACATCTGACTAATATGATTCTCAAGATTCCTAATGGTAGCTTATTGATTCTACAATATTATGTTAGTTTTTTGCATATAACTTAACATTAATTCTTCCATTTTAGACTAACCTTGCTGAGAGGAGGTATTGTGATTATGACCTTGTTAATGGGAGGTATTGTGATTAGGACCTCGTTTTTTGAAATCTAGGAAGTTTAAGTGCATTGTTATTATTTCTTCATGAGAAATTTGGATGGTTACGCCACTCTGGATTATAGGTGTTTGAATAAGGTCCTTGATTACCTCTTTGAAAATTATTGACAAAACTTACTTGCTCTCCATTAGGTGGAGGAGTTTCTAGATGGGCACTCAAGAGTTGAGCATAATTCACAACATGAAATTTGATTAGCATTAAAAAAAGGAGTAAAGGTGAGTTTACTTACCTGGGTTATAAGAGCTGAAAGCTGAGCTGTCAAATTGTCCATGTCATTAACAGATGCTACTCTAGACTTACTTTTTTCCTTTTGCCAATTGTGTACGCTAGAGGCCATTTCATCAATCAAAACACTCACCTCCTCATAAGTCTTACTCATTAGTGTTCCTTCAGAAGTAGCATCTACCAGAGACCTTGATGTATCATCTAGACTGAGATAAAAAAAAATCTCAATAAGGAGATTGTCTGGCAATACATGATGGGGGCATGTTCTACTTGCCTCCTTGAATCTTTCCCATGTTTCATACAATGATTCACCACTAAATGTAGTGAAGTTAGTGATGTCATTTCTTAACCTTGCAGTTCTAGCTAGTGGAAAACATCTCCTTAAAAACATAAATGAGAGGTTAGCCCAAGTGGTTACAAAGTCTTGTGGCAGTGAATTAAACCAAGTCCTGCCTTTATCTCTAAGTAAAAATGGAAAAAGTTGTAATCTGATAACATCATCAGATACGTTATTCATTTTCACTATATTAGAATATTGAAGAAATACTGCAATATGCTCATCAGGACTCTCATTTTGATATCCTTTAAATTGATTTGATTGAACCATCTGAATAAGTGTTGGCTTTAGTTCAAAATTATTGGCTTGAATAGTAGGCCTTCTGATTGTAGGACATGAAACAATGGGCATCGTATATTCTCAAAGTGCTCTACCAACACCCTGAGTACAATTATTGTTATCGTCTGCCATTTCAACTTCTTCCCTTCTTCTTTGCTCTCTTCTAAGTTGTTGCAAGGTGCGTTCTATTTCAAGATTGATAGGTAGAAGTTCAGCACTTCTACTTCGATGCATAAAGCACCTGCAAACGAGAACAAGAAATGATCAAACAATGCAAAAATAAAAAAATTTGCCCCTAAATTAACAACATAATTGAAAGTGGTCTACTGTTAATCAAATCCCTGGCAACTGTGCCAAAAATTTGATACACGCAAAAATATATATAAAATAAAGCATGAATAAATCCAGGCAAGTGTACCAGATTAGATCAAGTAATATAGTGAGAGAAGAGTGTTGAACCACGAAGATTAATTAAGTATTAGACCTATATCAATTTCTACTATTATTCAGGCAATGATGTTTGATGAGAGAAAAAAAATGTGAAAGGCTTATACTACTAAATGTGCAAAAGGAGAATTGTTTTAAAATTGTATGGATTGATTGTGGGAAAATAGAGTCCACCCTAATTTTACTAATCATATTGCTTTCATGTTATGATAACTTATGGCTATGTAAATTTTCATTAGAAATTGACAAATCTTTAATCCTTTTTTAAGTTTTAAAGTATCAAAAACTCCTATTTAATTTAATAGCTCCTACTAATTAAAATTAATGGAGGATTCTAAATTACAATAATAAATTTGCCAATTATATGATTGCCTAATATCTTTAAAATAATTTCTCCTAATCCCTTAATGGAAAATTAAATAAAAATATTGCATAAACACTTAGGCCAATTTCTAATAAGATTACATAACGCCGCTTTCGTGTAAATTATTAAATATTACTTGAGAGTTCCTAATAAACCTTTAATTTCTCTGTCGAGTCATTTAGATATCTATAAATTGAATTCAATTATAAAATACAATTCATAATAGAAATTCCCATATGAAAATTCCATATATCTATATATCTTATAACATAAATATAATGATCATTTTAGTTAAATTAGAGCTTCATCACGTTTCCTACAAAGAGGGTTTAGAACATTATGATGTTTATTGTATAAAAACAATTTAAATGAGCAGGTGCAATGGAATACATATTAAATAATAAAAATAAACTATTAAATTGCATAAAGGAAAATAAAATAATAAAAATGAAACAAGTGTTGTAATCTTCCCTTGTACAATAATAAACTTCAATCTTCCAAAATGATTCCTAGAATTCTTCAATCGATAGTGAGCTTCAGCATAATAATATTCTCAAGACTAAAAGTTGGAATAACAATGAAAATGATTCAGAAAGAAGACAAATTCCTAAAGTTCCCAAGGGAATTTTAATGATTTAAAAGATAAAACAATAATGATTTCCAAGGTTAACACAAAGAGCTTTTATAGTGTCTAAGGAGAAGGAGGATACGACTGATATGATGAGGTAGTGAGTCAGCAAATCAATCATGATAGGATTTTGGAGAGATTTCTGAATGGATATTTGAGGACTTAATTAA
The DNA here is from genome assembly GCA_948266635.1 of Cnidoscolus chayamansa. Taxonomy (NCBI): domain Eukaryota; kingdom Viridiplantae; phylum Streptophyta; class Magnoliopsida; order Malpighiales; family Euphorbiaceae; genus Cnidoscolus; species Cnidoscolus chayamansa. The sequence continues at coordinate 4,314 of CAOGCB010213018.1, read as the reverse complement.
GGTCGACTTAAGGACGTCTGAAGGTCGACGGCCTTAAATGTAGGCCAACTATCTCAACGTTGTCTCGAGGCTAGCATTCTTGAATGTAGGCCAGCTCAAGGCTATCTCAAGGCTGGCGGCCTTGAATGTAGGCTGGCTAAGAGCCAGTGGCTTTCAGGTGCTGGCTGAAGCTTTTCTCCTAGGCTGGCCTTAAGGCCGATAACCTTCAATAGTAGGCCGGTGGCCTTCAGATGCTGTCCTTCGTTTGCTCTTTGATTTTGAAAAACTCTTCCGATTTACTTGTATTTTGCTTTGAGGTCCTTAAAACCTGAATTATCACAATAAACACCATTAAGTACCAATTCTTTATATTTTTATAATATTAATATAAATTTAACATAAATCCTAAAAGAAAATATATGTATAATGTGGTCTTATCAATGTCTTAGTTCTTAGTGGAAAAGTTGTTGTCTTCCTTGCTTAAGTGTTCCTTATCTTTCTTCTTGATAGAATTGTTGCAATCTTCACTAAATGACCAGCTCAACCTAGATTGAGGATGGAGGACAAGAAAGAAACATGTCTTCGTGGAGAATAGAGGAAAATCGAGACAGATTTTCAATTTGGGAGAGGTTGGGTTCGGTGGAGAAGAAGCCTTATCTCCTCTCTTTGCTTAACCAAATTAACCCTCCAACTCAACTCTCTCGTCTATGTGTTACCTTCTCCTTATGCAATGTGTCCAAGTGAATGCATGCTTGGTGACAAGTGGAAGTCCACTTATTCATTTGGTGTCACCTTCATTCCCCAAATTGAGTGGCCACTTCTCATTTTCACAATTCTCACACACTTGCACGGGCTGTTCTCAATTCCCCTTATAAACCATGGTCCATCTCCTATGGCCTCATACACACCACACTCCAAGTTCAAGTCACAAATGGTCTAAGACCATCTCTTTCCACACAAGCGATCCCTAATTTTGCAAAGTTTTGGTCCATTTCCCCTTTTTCCTTTTTAAAACCGTGACACTCATCTAAGGGTCCAAGTCCATTTCAAGTTTCATAAATCAAACCAAGATCCAAATCAACACTAAATAAATCATAATTTTGTTCACAGTTATTTTTACATGAAATATTCAACTAAAATTCTCATATCTTCAAAATATATTTTATTTAATTAAGTACATATATATTTATATTTTTACATTACATATCTAATCCCCCTAAAAATCGAGATGTTACAAGACCTTATGAGATAATCCAAAAGTTTAGCAATGTTACCTATCAGCTTGACTTACTTGCTTTCAAGGAAAGGAGTACCTTTTGTTCCATATATCTTTGTTAAGGAAGCACGTGTCAGATCCCAATAAGGTTCTTAGAGAACCATAGTTTGAGATCTCATAAAATCTCACCTATGTTGAGCAACCTGTGAGGATTTTAGACTCCCAAATAAAGAAATTGAGGAACAAAGAGATACATATGGTGAAAGTGTTGTGGAACAATCACAATATAAAGTAGTGTACCTAGGAAACTAGGGAATCTATAGTTTAGCAGTACCCCCATCTATTTCACAGTTGAGAGTTTTAGATGAAAAATGTATTCCTAATGATGAGATGTGAAATGCGAAAAGTTATGGTGTTATAAATGAAATGATGCATTTATGAAATGTTGAGTGAAGTCATGTGCTATAGAAATGTATTATGTATGAAACGTATGCAGCATGAACATTCGGGATGAATGTTCTTAAAAGGGGGAAGAATTTAACACCTGACACTTCTCTATAATCAAAATTCAAATTTTCAGGATGGAATATTCTCGAAATATTTGAAAACTAGGCCGAAAAAGTGAATAAGGGTAAATATGTCAAAGAAAATATAATAAAACTAAAATGTAAATGATAAAAAGATGAAAAGGATGGAGATGGGGAAATAGGATTAATGAAGGGCTAAAAGAGGAAAATGAAATGCAAGAGGAAGGGAAAAATGGGAAATGGGCTCATATGCTGGTTTAGAGCCAACCAAAGGTTCGACAACCAAACAGAGTGTTGAACCACTCCCCTATAAGAGGGAATGGTCACAGTAGCAGATGGTTTCTCACATAAACATGTATTGTGTCCCAATCGCCCAAAGAACCAAAGTTCACTAAAGATTAAGCTTAAGAAAAGGAAAGGGAGTGTGGATCCACCAAGAAACAAAAAAGAAACTAAAAGTTTGGAGTGAGCAAGCTTCAACCTAATTGAAGTATGCAAGCTTCAATCAAATTGAAGCAAGCACACCAGTGGGAGACATTTCTTAGTGCACATATGATGCCTACGAAGCTGGCAAGCTAGTCGGGCATCAACTATACTTATAGAGATGGCAAGCCAATCGGCTATATGCAATTCTATGGAGCTAGCTAGCCCATCAGAGCTACACTAGGGTTTGGGTAACTTCTTTACCTTATGTGGATTGTTTGACGATATTACATTCACATGCACGAAATGTATATTTTTATGATTTTTTCTGTATCTGCTTACTAAGCTACTAAAATAGCTTTTTTGTTTTATGTCCCTCATCCCATAACGCATTTTCCTTCTAATTTTTCATAAGTATGTAGGATATATCAAAGATGTCAGGGTAGAGTAGACAGAAGTGTCTCTATGATGTGATACTATGATTGCCCCTAAAATTGTTAAATGTTATCATATTAAAGTTAATAGTGTAATTGTTTTTAGTTTATTTTCTAATATTATGTATATAATTTTTAATGGATGTTATTTGTTGAATTAAGGCACTCATGTTATATTGTGCTGTTATGTACAGGTGATGTATGATGCTTGTGTTGGACATTTAATTATTCCTCATATGTTATGTGCCTTGACCTTTATGATGCATGAGTTAAAATGTTATGAAATGAACATGAAAGTGAAGGAAATGCAAATGCAAATGTAGTGTAAACAAAATGTTAGGAAGTAATGTCCATTAGGAAGTCAAAGGTCAAATGTCATGGTTATGATTATGTATATGCTAATTATATGAAGACGTGTATACTATGCATATGAAGTGATTGATTATGTGAAATGCTATGTGAGTTCATATGGTGACACATGAACTAAATATTATGTTAATGCTATGTTTGTCTTCTTCACATTAGCTAATATGAGGGGATCACATCGATCTACTTGGGTATCAAGAGCTTTACTTGAGAATGCGGGAATGGAGGATCTCCCTAAGACCTCTATAGCGAGTGGCAGAACTAGCAAGAGCTCCTAAGGAGATGCATCAAGGGACTCAAGAAGGTCCTTCAATGTAAACAGGGATAGGGTAGAGCTTTTTAAGATGTCTAAAGGGGAAGTGCCAATTGAGAGTGTCGCTAGAAGGGATGCAAATTTAGGAATGAGTATCAGAGGAGGAGTGGAGGGATACATTAGTGGTTAGGGAGCTGCAACAGCTCACGGGTATGCACCTCCACCACATGATTTTGGCTATGGAAGCGGTTATGGGTATCCTAATAATGACACCTCAAGACACACTAACTTTCCACCATACCCTCCATATATGCCTTATCCACCCTATTACCTGCCCTATCTACCTTATTACCTACCCTATCTACTACATGAGATGTAGCCACCTTATCAAGGCTACCAGGGGCAGTGTTAGAGAACCCAATTGCTCTTCCACCTAGTGCAGCATTGGGAAGTAGAGACAAGGCGAAGATTACCAACTACCTGAATTTAGACGTTACCAAGTACTAAGAAGGAGATGATCCATTTGAGTACATTAAGGACATTAAGATCATTACAAATGAGCTATGGGTAGCAATAGCAGAGCAATTTAGATGGTTGGTTTCCCACTCCGTTGTAAGAAGGCAAAGTAGTGGTATACGATATACATTGAACCCTGGGTAGAGGAGCTATCTTGGGATTAGTTCTCTATAGAGTTCACAAAGTCGACCTTTCTATATAGTTCTAAGGAGTTGAAGATGCTAGAGTTTGAGCAACTTAGGCAGAAAGATGACATAAGCATAGATGAGTACACAGATCGGTTCACCGATATCCTACAATATGTCAGGCATGCATATGATATAGAGAGGAAGAAAGCAAGACGATATGCCATGAGACTGCATAATAGGTATTCTTCACTTATTATGGCAGTAGAGATTGTTCACGCCCAACCCGTTCCGTGACGAGCGTAGGAACATCGGTGTATCCTTTATCCTAGCCTGTCCTATCGAGTCGCCACCCATTTTTTGGTTGAATGGGAAACCATAGCTATTCTATCCAATTGACTCCATTTTAAAACCCAATAGATTTTATTCAATTTTTAGCACATTAGTCTTCTAGAGATTCGTGAGTAAGGGAATT
>CAOGCB010213002.1:0-15013 GCA_948266635.1 Cnidoscolus chayamansa | reverse complement strand
TGTTTTTTAAATTTATATACCTAAAGGTGTTGAGTGGAAAAAAATATTTAACAAAATGTGATTTTTTTTTACTAGTCGCGAGTTTTAAAACTTATTTTTCCACTTAACACCTTTAGGTATATAAATTTAAAAAACAACACCCTTAAGTGAAAAGTCCTCAAACCATCTTCTAAGAAAAAGATTAACTTGCAAATCACCTTACCTGCATTAAAGTGGAGTAGTACTCTTTAGCAACTGTCGTCTTGCCTCTATGAAGTTTCATCCTCATCTTTCCCACATGTAGTGCATGAACAGATTCTGATTTATGATCTACACCATTCATCTGGGTAACAACTACCTACAGAATGCAAATGTAAATATGATGTACGTGAATTCCATAGGATATGAAGGGACAAAAACTAACATTATTGCCAAATTATGTTCAGCTCAAATTTAAACCTAATAAATGATGACAACAAAAAATCAGATTAACACAGCATCCAATATTGTGTTAGATAAAACTATTTTAGTCCATTTCATTAGCTGGGTTGGTTGAGCACCTATACAATTGTTGTGTCTTCTAGTGCACTACAGCAGCCACCCATAGAGGATTCTCATACAATCAATTATGAAGATTTCTGATAATATAATGTTTTATTTAGATCTGTATGTGTATTTATAAAAGAAAAATTCTTGAAAAAATAAACAACTGAACTAGAAAACATATCTAATTTAGGACTCAATTCTCGGACTTAGTCTTATAGCCAACAACTATGACTTGATCACACATACTAACACTTTCCCTCAAGTTTGTGCGTATATATTACATATATCCAACTTGGAAGTTAGGTTGTGATAGGTCATGTTAATAAGCCCTTTAGTAAAGACATCAGTCAGCTGCTTGTCAGACATAACATAGAAAAGCTCAAGAATACCACCAATAAGTTTTTACTTGATGAAATATCTATCAATCTCAATGTGTTTCGTACAATCATGTTGTACTGGATTATAAGCTATACTGATAGCTGCTTTATTATCACAGTACAGAGATTATTTAACACTTGTAGACAATTGCAATTCTTTTAGTAACTTCTGAAGCTATAGAAGTTCACAAATATCTTAAGCCATAGCTCTAAATTCTGCTTCTGCACTTGATCTGACAACTACACTTTGCTTCTTGCTTCTCCAAGTGACCAGATTTCTTTCCACGAATGTACAATAGCCAGTTGTATATCTTCTATCATCTGGAGACCCGGCCCAATTAGTATCAGTAAATGCTTTTATGTGGAGGCGACCATGTTTTGAGAAAATGATACATTTTCCTGGAGCAGACTTAAGATATTGCAAAATGCGAATAACAGCCTACATGTGAGACTCTCGTGGATCATGCATGAATTGGCTAGCCATGCTGACTGTATAAGCTATGTCTGGTCTAGTATGCAAGAGATAGATGGGTTTTCCAACTAATCTTTGATATCTCCCTTTATCTACTGAATCTCCAGTCTCTGCTTGCAACTTATGGTTGCTCTCAATGGGTGAGTCTACCGGTTTACAGCCCAGCATACCAATTTCTTCCAAGAGATCTAGGATATATTTTCTTTGAGTAATGAAGATTCCCTTTCACCAATTTCTTCCAAGAGATCTAGGATATATTTTCTTTGAGTAATGAAGATTCCCTTTCCTGATCTAGCGACTTTAATTTCCAAAAAATATTGCAGTTTGCCTAAATTCTTGATTGCAAACTCTTGAGCCAATTTTTCCTTCAATCAAGCCACTTCTTCTTTGTCATCTCCTGTCATCACTATATCATCAACATATACTATAAGAAGAGTAATCTTACCTTCCTGATGTTTAATAAAGAGGGTAGGATCGGCATTGCTCTGATGATATCAAAACATGATCATGCTTTTGCTGAATTTGTCAAACCAGACTCTAAGAGATTGTTTTAGACCATACAAGGCCTTCTTCAATCTACATACTTTTCCATGAGTTTTCTCGTCATCAAACCCAGGCGGAATCGATGTACACTTCCTCTTCTAAATCACCATATAGGAATGCATTCTTAACATCAAACTGCTGCAAATCCCAATCAAGATTGGATGCATTTGATAACAAGATTTTGATCGTGTTCACTAGATTCTGTAAGAAATGACTTACCAGAGGAAACAGATTCTTGGCACTGAGCAGGCTGCATAATGACTTTTTCTTTTTTCTTCTTCCTCAAATAAGTAATCAAATCTGGTTTGTCCAATAATGACCTCCTAGCCTCCTCCTGGACAATAGTCTTTCCCTGAGTACTAGTTTCCTCCTAGACAATAGTCTTCCCCTGAGTATCAGTCTCTTCCTGGTTCGGATTCTCTAAAAGTAACATCCATACTAACAAAGTATTTCCTGGATGGAAGATGGTAACATTTATAGCCCTTCTGGGTTGGAGAATAGCCAATAAATACACACTTAAGTGCCCTTGGATCTAATTTTTCAACATTCCTAGTATGAACAAAATACACATCTGAACAATTTAAGAGGAACAGTATATGTATTTTTCCCTGTTAAGAGCGCTAAAAGACTCCTATATCAATAGAACGAAGAGGCATTCTGTTGATGAGATAAGTAGCTGCTAGAATAGCATCCCCCAATAAGGTTTAGGTAAATTCATCGTGAATAGTAGAGATCTAGCAACCTCTAAGAGATGCATATTTTTTCTTTCAGCCACTCCATTCTAAGCACTTGTATATAGACAACTAGTTTGATGGATAATCCCATAATTCTCCAAATAAGAATAAGTTTTGCTATTATTATGTGCCATTATCAGTTCTCATTATCTTTACCTTAGCATCAAATTGAGTACAAACTATTTTATGAAATGACTGAAAGCAAGAGAAAACTTCACTTTTTGCTTTTATCAAATATACCCATGTCATTCTAGTGCAAAAGTCAATAAAAGTGACAAACCACTGACAACCAAATAATGAGAAAGTTTGAGTTGGTCCCCAAACATCAGAATGAATGAGCATAAAAGGAATGGTACTTTTATTATTACTAGAAGGTAAAGAAGTTCGGGTACGTTTAGCATACTCACAAGTGTCATAAAAACGGAATCAAACTTAACATTCGAGAACAAATCGGGATAAAGTTTTTCTAAGACATAAAATGATGGATGTCCTAACTGTCTATGCAACCAAATTATTTCTTGGTTAACATCCTTATTTCTTCCAGAAAAGGCTTGACATGGAGCACCTCAATTCCCATCTATCAAATATAAGCCATCATGCAGTCTACCAGTTCCAATCCGCTTCCTTGTGTGAAGATCCTGAAAAACACAATGATCAGGGAAAAACTCAATCTTACACTGGAGTGTTTTGGTGATGGCACTAACAGATAAGAGGTTAACAGTGAATTTAGGAATAATGAAGTATAGCGGATAAGTTAAGGTTGGGAGCACAAGTAATAAAACCTATCCTATACACAGGTGTTAACGAACCATCGGCCGTTCGCACAGTTTCTTGTTTTAGAAATGGAGAGTAATCACAAAAACCTAAAGAATTGTCTGTCATGTGTTTATTCGCACCAGAATCAATTATCCATAAATCAAAATGAGCAGTAAATGCATTACCTGAGTGCATAAGATTTGAGGTAGCACTTGTCGAATCAAGTTGAGACAGGAGTCGCTTGAGATTCTGGATCTCGATAGGTGAAAAAGTGTTTTCTAATGTTGTGTTGTTCTCCATTGTCTATAATAAGTGAGCTTGAGCTTTGGAAGAGTTATCTTTCTTCCCCCTACGACCACGGGGAGGTCGTCCATGGAGCTTCCAACAAGTCTCTCTAGTATGACGAGGCTTCCCACAATGATCACAGTGCAAGTGATCCTTATTAAAACCACAAGCCTTGGATTGCTCAAGAGTAGTAGAAGCAGTCAACCCGAACTTCTCAACTAGGGATGAATAAAGCATGACACTCCTCTTACTTTCTTCCTACTATACAAGCGCATAAGCTTGCTTAATAGATGAAAAAGGTAAAGTACCGAGGACTTAGACCCTTATCTGGTCAAATTCAATGTTCAATCCAGCCAAAAAATCATAGACCCGCTCCTTCTGTACAATCTGATCAAATTTCACTACATCGCTAGTACAATCCGCTTGGAAGTCTTGATAATAATCCAATTCCTGCCATAATCCACTCAATTCAAAATAATATTGAAAGAGTGTCAGCTCACCTTGCATTGTGTCATGAATTTTATTGCGAATTTCAAAGACTTAAGCATCATTACCCATGAGTGAGTAGGTAAGTGCTGCAGCTTTCCAAATTTTTTTAGCAGTATCCAACAACAGATATTGTTTACAGATTTGAGGCTGCATGGAATTGATCAGCTAGGACATAACAAGGAAATTTTCAGAATCCCATTGATTGATTATAGTTGTAGAAACATCTTGTTTGGTCTTCTCTCCATTAATATATCATTGCAATCGATGGGCTTTAATAAATAATAAAGCTGACCTAGACCAGGCTAAATAACTATCACTGCCATCAAGTTTAATTGGACTAATTTGAAGGTGCGGATTATTGTCCCTAATTTAGCATCTTGGATGTTTGTCGGTGTTTCCATAGTAACAGAGAAAGGAAATAATGAATTGATCCAAGAAGAAAATAAACAATAACCTGGTAGTGACGAATCAACAACAACAGATCAAATAGTCGAAGATGAGACGAAGAGGCGAGTTGAATGGTCGGAAAAAAACTCAACCACTGGTGATCGGAGGGCGAAACGGTCGGAAAAAGCTTCAACGACCAGTGATCAGAGTTAAGTAGCCGAAATCGGGATGAAGAGGCGAGTTGGGCGGTTGTAAAAAACTCAACAACTGGTGAGCGGAGGGAGGCGCACACGCTGGTGCGTGGACGGGAAGGCAGAATCTTGTGGCGGCGCATGGGACCACGCGCAGAGGATTATGGTCGTGAAATTTCACAAAAAAGATCGCCGGAGAATAGGTATTCTGCCGGTAGGGGAGGTGACAAAAAATAAGGTCGCGAAAGGCAACTGAACTATGGCCCGAAACAGAAAAAACTCCGATCTCCTTAATTCGGCACATGCTCTGATACCATGAAGATTTATGAGAATGTGATGTTTTATTTAGATTTACATCTGTATTTATACAAGAGGAATTCTTGAAAAAATAAACAACTAAACTAGAAAACATATATAACTTAGGACTCAATTCTAGGACCTAGTCTTATAGCCAACAACTATGACTTTGTTACACATACTAACAAATTATCAACACATCTTCACCCCAAATGCAATAACTTAATCATTATTAAAACTTGCTAAGCAAAAAAAAAAAAGACTTCCAGAATTTGAAAAAGAGGAAATGAGAAAATGATAGATTCTTGATTGCTCTCTATATCCTGCAACAATTTCTCCTCAACCAAAAATTGGTTTGAATCATGAAACAAACTATCTGATTACACACGAATTTTCTGATAGACACTTGGATTTGATATCAAGCAACAAGAAACCGACGTTGTCATTAATCTTATACAGAATAAACTGACATTATTTGGAAATGAAAAGAAAAAGACCATGTGTGCAGTGTGCACACATTCAAAGTTGACATACATGCACCCTTATCTTTAACAACAGAACAAGTTGTCTAGGTAGATTCACCTAGTGCCCCAGTTTGAGATTTACTGGATCACCAACACCAATGGGAAGGCCAGTCTGAATTTGACCCATCTCTCACCCAACATATAAAGGAGTATTGCATAGAATGCTAGTAATAATAATGCACATGCTATGTCCAAATGATTGAAATGAATCTCAAACAAGCAAAACAGTTTAAATAGTACAAGGACAACTTACATTGAATTCAACATCATGTTTCCGCACAAGTGCCTCCACATAGCTCCCCAGACCAGCAGCTGATAACAAAATCATATCAGCTTTTTTGCCCTATTACAATAATGATTCATGGAGTGAACCACAAAATTTTAACATGAACAAAAACAGACCAGGATCAATTGCACCAGTAGTTGTCAACGTGAATCTCTGACCATCAGCAATAATTTCTGCTTGCAGGACTCGCCCAACATCAAAAGGTTCTGGAGCATAAACTGATTTTGTTGCTCCTGCAAGGAAGTTTAACTTGTGAGAAATTAGGAAAAATCTCAACTGTACAAGTTCTTATCACCAGCAACCAATTTCAGTTACAGTCATCTCATCTGCATTAGCATCCTGATTTAAGCAATGGTTTTTAAAAGATATATTTTACAGAAACTTTTCACCAATGTCATGTATGGGAATTTGCAGAAATCAGACAAGGATAAAAACTATGCTCTTCCCATTCATGAATATTTCCTTGTGGTCCCTCTATCGCCCCTTCCTTCCCCCACCACCCACCCCCAAGAGATAGAGATTAGGGAGAGAAATCTCTTCCTTAACTTCCAATCATAAGTAGCAGCAGGTGGAAATTTAAATTATTGTACATTCATCCGAACTTCTTAGAAATATTACAACCATTTTCACAAATTCATCCCAAACATGCTATCGTAGTTAGCTTTAATTTAAAACAATAGTGTTTTTTTTTTTAAATAATTTGGGTGGTTAAACAAGATTAGTTTCTGACTACACGTGGTCAGACTTTTCAGATACCAATTGTATAGAATTTCAGATCCAACTCAGATACATAAAATTTCCTTGTTACCTCCAATAATTATCTAAAAGATGATCTATTATAAATCATTATCCATTTAAATTTCACCAACTGTGATGCTCAATCTTATTTATTTGCTTCACTTGCTATTAGAAAAGGGGAATAAAAGTGAATCACAAATGAAAATAAGTGAAAATGTAGATGGAAGAGAGAGAGAGGGGAGTTGACTGTGGATATCAGCAGGAAAAGGTACTTTTGCACTTGAGGGAAGAGAACGTCATCCATTTTTAGAGCTTAAAGGATACTCAAATTATAGCGATATAAAGGCTTCAACAGCACTTCCATGGCAAACTAGTTCCTGCTCGATTGACCAAAAATAATATAGTAAAGCTCATATCTCTTCATACTCCAATAAAAAATTTTCCTTCATGTTTGCACCAATTTAATACATGTATGCATGAATGCCCCAGTTCCGATACAACATTTGGTTGATGAAACAATAAGTTATTAGAAACGGTAACATGGCTAAAACTAGTCCAAACTCACAAGGGCAAAAACAGCTAGAAAATTAAAACCATTAATCACTTGTGGAATTAGTGTTCTATAAAAGTAGAATCAGACACAAAGCTTCTATTGTGCGCTTGCTCAGAATTCTGATTTACCAAACCATGTGGAGGGAGCAAAGCAACTGTATATGGATTAAGGATACCTGATATAAGTTCCTTCTTGGCACCTTCAGATGACACACGATACCACTGAATTGAACACTTAGAAAGTTCTGGTGCATTATCAGAGCATGGACTGATCTGTAAATAGGAACCCAAAGCTTCAGAGCCATCTAATTCATATGACTGGCCTATGTTCTGTACAGCTCTCTTGCTCCTTGCCAACTGGAAACATGGAAAGAAAGCAAAAGATGAAGAAGTTGGAAATAGAATCCACTTCATCAACATATTTATTGGATAAATGTTACATGAAATATTACATAAGAAATGTCAAAAAATCAGAAATGCATCAATGATTTTACAACAGAATGTGTTTGTGCGTGTGTGCGAGTTTGTACGTGTGAGTGCGTGTCTGCTAAAAGAATTTCCCAATTTTCTCGTCCTTGGGCTGGTCAAAGCTAGTAAACATCACATCATCGAAGGACTTCATTAGTTGTCATGCTCTTTCTTCGAAAGAAATCATAGCAGTGCACCCCGCAAATTTTAATATGAACCAAGGTTTTAATGCCCAATGTTGAAGCACACAAGAAATGCAATCCTAAACTCTAGGAAAATATGAATCATAACTTCATTACCGTTCCACTTTAGCAGCTGAATACTTTGAGTGAATTATATTAATTACAGCAAGTCAAATACATTGCACAGCTAAGCAAATAAATATACATCATTGTGACATAAATAGCATCTATCATTGGAAAGTGAATGGCTATGTGTCATGATGTTCTGAAGAAATCTTTTTTCCCTTCCCTTTTCTTTCTATTTCCTTCTATGGTTCTGGTGAAATCAATTCCAGTAGCATTTTGTGAAATCTGCACCACTGGCAGCAGAAGAGATTCCAGTTGTATGGGCTGTTTAACATGAATTCAGCTAATCAACATGACAGTCACAAGTGTTATTTTTAGTTACTTCATAGCCTTGATACTTATAAGTTTTTAGGGCAGGCAAAGTGAACTAAGTAGTTGGGAACCTCCTCATGCAAGTCAATCTTTAAACATTATTGTTCAAGATTCCAATTCTGACTATTTGCATTCAACTAATGACATGCAATTTGCCAAGGTTCCCTCAATGTGATTTCAAAGATCAAACAGACAGAGAAAGTAGAGAGTACTCTGATTAAGAGTGGCACAACTTCCTGTTACAATTTTTTTTTTCCGGCTTGTTTGTTCTCAATATTACATGTAGATAGACAAAATAAAGCAATCAGTAATTATTATTATATATCATCTCTTTTTGAATTGTTCCCTCACAGAGTATTTAGTACATGGAAGTTTAATTTTGGTAAGCATGGACCAAACAAGTCTCGTGTTTTTTTTTAGAAAAAAAAAAAAAATTCAAGATCACCCCACCCCAACTCTTTTCTTAGAGGTTTCAACCAAATGAAAGGGTGAAACTTCTTTTATGCTTTTTTTTATTTCAGATGATTCAAGCATGACGTTAGAACTTCTAACAATTAATATTTGCCCATGCATAGAAATAGAATTATTTTGCACGTATGCTGTTTTCCACATCTAATGTATTTCAAGGAGATCCAGTATCAAGTGTACATTCTAACTTGTTATAATTTTTTTTCTCATTTCTAGTTAGAATAAAACCTTTTCCACTATGTAACTAATCTTTTGCAACCTTTAACTGAGATTGTAATGGCTCTTACTCTACATCTAAAGCTCTGAGGGGAGGCATCTGCAAGGATGAGCAAAGCATGAGGGACAAATTTTTTTATCTAGGGGTATTTAACTATTTATTTCAATTTTTTTTTTCATTTACTTGAGGAGCAAGGCAAGAAACTAGCATATTCAATATGAGCTTTTTTTTTCCAAAACATGTTAAAGTAATAAACTAACCTCTTTCTGAAGTAGAAGGGAACGTTTGGACTTTTCTTCAAGTTGAATCCTCAGTGCACTTAGTTCATGCTCCATGTCCATAACCTACAAATTATGTCCAACTGACTCACGATCAACAAGCCATATTTGTATCACATAAGGCAAGTGCAACCAAGAGTGCAAAAATACAACCACACCCACCACGTATAGATCAGTAGACACACAAAAAAACTTCTTACCCTTCATCCATATTGTTTAAATTATTCAATCCTTCCTGTAATTTCTAATAGAATAGCCATGATCTTAGAAGCACTACTTTGCCACTGCTCCAAACATGCAAGTTAAATGGAATGGATAAAACGCAACTTTACCTTGGGATTAGAAAATTAAAAATACGATGTAACATTGACCTCATAAAAGCTGATGCAGTGTAACTGTACTTGTTTGATTAACATAGATAGTAGTATTATCATATGGTTAAATTCAAACCATGAACGTATAAAGTATACACATTCGACAATGCAAGTAAAACCACCTAATAAAGAGTTAAAAAAGAAAGAAAACAGCCCTCAGGCACCTAAGACTGCTGGCATGAGGACCTCAAGCACGGTTGAGCCTGATGGCTCAAGCCTAGGCATGCCTTCAGAATAAAAGAACTTTAACACAATTAAGCCAATGAAATAGCATAATTTCCGAACTTCTAACATTTATCTGGGAGACAGCAGTAAGAATAAAGATCAGACGTGCACCTTGCTTGGCTGATGCAGCATTTTGATCCTTCTAGCCTCTTGAACCTCCTTCATTAATTCCTCCAGGTCCTAATATATACCACACGACATTTTGCAAAACATATATTAGAGAGAAACTTGCTGCAAATAGTTACAGAAAGTAATAAATCAAAGGAATGGGAACTGTGCTTGTCCACTCAAATTCAGAAAATTACCAACTCAACGGTAAGCATAAAAAAGGGCAATAAGTAATGCAACAAGGGCACAATTGCCCATGGGCAACATAAAAAAGGATTCATCCATTGCTACAACTTCGAAAAGTATTCAACTCCCAAAATACAAGTACAATCATCAAAGTATTGAACAAATAGTACAAACCTGCTTCCCTGAAGCTCGAGACATCCGTTCATGTTCCTGAAGGGCTTCTTCCACCCTCTGAACTGCTGCTCTAGCACTCTCAATTTCTGCACGAGCAAAAGCTCTTTCCTCATCAACAAGTTTCTTGGCATCTTCTGAAGCCTACAATTGCATACAAGCACTAAGTAGTGAACTAGAAAAAGTTGTTACTTATCTCCTATTATATATATGTAAGCAGAGAGAATAAGTTCCATTTACTTATCTCCTATTATATATATGTAAGCAGAGAGAATAAGTTCCATCCTATTCAGAGGAGCTATTAAAAACAGTATTAGACAAGCAAGTAATTTCAATAAAAAGACAACTGGGAAAAAACAAGAAGCAAGAGAGAGAGATAAAGAGAGAGAAACTTCCAGAAAGTACTACTAAAAATTCCAATTTTCCCTCCCCACCTTTCTTGACATCTCAACAGAAAAGAAAAGGTGGGCTTATGTCAGTATATGTTAAAATGAGCAAGCAACAAAGTTTTCTACACCCAAATAAGAAATAAAAAATATGTAACAAATAACAGGAATTTATGGTGAGGGAATGCAAAATTTGAAGCCAAGTCAACTAGAAGAAAAACACAAATATGGATAACCGCAACAACAAACTGAAAGAAGTCAAGCACCTGAATTAACAAAAGTAAAAGTAATTTGGTTGTAAGAATCTAGAACTAGGCATAAGATGTGCACAGCTTCTAATGAGTATTAAATCACCTGCTTAAGAAAATTAGCCAGCTTCTTCACTTCTGCTTTTTCTTGAATTAACTCTCCTTCCCTCTGAGTAAGCTGAACAGCTAAAGCTTCCACCTGGAAGAAGTAATCACAATTTGGCATGTGTAAGATGCATAATTTAAGAAGTAACAGAGGCAGTACCAATATGAACCAAGAACCTAAAGCAAAAAAAAGAATCACCAGCAGAACCCAAACGAACATTTGTAACACTTGCTGTTGCTTTCCAAAAAAAATGTTTTCAATCATTTCAATTCTATCAAATCATTTTTACAAAACATTTCAAAATTCTCATTTAAACTAATCATAATAGCACTTGGGCAATGCATTCAGGAACTATGAAGTATGAAATCATAAAACACAAGACATAAAATAAATGTGTGAAAGCACAAATTCATCATAACTATTCTGATCTGATTCCAAGCAATTATAAAAAAAGCAAAAAAAAAAAAATTAGTATGATGGCCTTTGGGGCTGAAAATGAACCAAGCTGTTCGTGAGTTATTCGAGGCTTGGCTCAATAAAAGCTCGATCGGGCTCGATTCGTTTTCTAAATGAGCCAAGCTCGAGCTAAGTTTTTAAGTTTATTTAGTAAACGAGCAAAACTTGAGCTTGTAGATATTTGACTCATTAAGGCTCGAAAGCTCGTTTATTTATAAGTTCATGAGCTAACTCATTAATATAATCATTTAATTAAAATTATTTATTGTTAAAATTATTATTTTTAAATTAAAATCATTAGAATTACAAAGTATATTGATTTTTTTAGAGAAATTTATTATTTTCAAATTAAAAATCTTCAAGATTGTTAAGTAAAAATTTCTTTAGAGGTATATGAGATTTGACTCGATAAAAGCTCGACAAAAGCTCGATAAAAACTCGGCTCGATTATTAAACGAACCAAACTTGAGCTTGTTGATATTCGGCTCGAGCTCAAAATGAGTTAAGCTCGAGCTCAAAAAAATTTTAACGAGCCAAGCTTGAACTCTTTGAAGTTCAGCTCGGTTCAATTCGTTTACACCCCTAAATTGGCCTTTTTGATGAAGAGGACCTTGATAATTGACAAAATCATTGAAAGCGCATTCTCAGTCAATAAGTCACAAGGCATAAGGACAGATTTTCTTAATTAAGGATGCCACTATGCATTGTTGCACCTTCATTTTAAGTCCATGCCATTTCCACCTCCAATGTTTTTTTTCACGGCTCTAAAGTTTTTAATTCAACATGTAGTAGCTTTATAGCGACAATGCAGAATATCTAACCATCTATACAACCTTGACAGAAAGGAAGGAAAATGATAAAAGAAGTCATTGTGCAAAACTAACCATTGTAATAGCTTGCTCTACGTCATCCTTGTTTCTGCCTGCCACACGCCCTCTTAAGGATTCTAGTGCATCTCTAAGCTTCTTCAAAAGAACATGTTTTTCCAAAGACACTGCCTCTCTGAGTCGAGCCTGTAATCCACACGACTGATTAGCTTGAGACTTCCAAACTTATTTTCGAACTTCATTCATGCTCTACTTAATTAATTTGCTAGATAAACATAAGCATATGAACTATGAAGGCATATGATCCCTCAACTGATTTAAGACTCTGAGTAAGTATGGTTTAACATGCTCGTCAATATTCAGGAACAAGACCAGACTACTAAAATCAATACTCAACTCAATTTTCACAAGTCAACTTTCAGACTACTAAAATCAAGCCCTTAACAATTGATGTAAAAAGTACAATACAAATTCAGACAAACTTCACCTCCTCAGACAACTTAGTAGCAGCAGCCAAACCCTTCTCAAATTTACTGGCAAGATCACGAACTGAGAGGCGATTCTGCTGGTCCAAAAGCATTGCAGTCTCGCGGGCCACGATCTCCTTCATGGTCAGTACTTTTGGGTCATCCTTTGCCTCCAAAATCTGATTGTTCACTCCAAGTTTATAATTAGAAAAACGACTTGAAGCAAATACAACGTCAGCTGATACAGCTGGGACAGCATCTTTGTGCATAGTATCTCCAAGATCACGGCCTACCCTTGTCATTATTCCAAACTAGCTACCCTGTTTGACAATCAGAAAGAACGAGATTATAAAATAAGAAGTTAAGCTCGTAATCATTGTAAAGGACTTCTCAACCTAAAGCAAAATGTGGGTCAGCGTTTACCAATCGGAATTATCTCAATCGAATAATTAATCGGAGAGAATTGCAATAAAAGAGGAACTTAAATTTCTCAATTTTAAGAAGTGTAATTAGCTGGGAAAATTCAAAGCATGTTTTGCTTTCTGCTCCTTTCTCTCAGGTTTTACAAGCAACCCATAGAACAAGCTAGAATCAAAACAAAGAACTAAACTCGTTAACAGTAAGACAAAAATGGAGAGAGAGAGAGAGAGAGAGATCAGAATGGTAGAATCTTGATCATCAATCATTCAAAACAAGCAAACCTTCAAATAACAGTTGTAAGCCTGATCATACCAACTGAAATTAACTCTAGCAAAAGCAAACAAACAATTGTAACTAAAATAACTAAAAATAAATAAAATAATCACATGTCAGGAGAGAACTCGCATAAAAAAAGCAAAGAAGTCTAAACCCAGCTCCGGTAGTAAGTCAAAGAAAGAAAGAGAGGAGTAAGCATATGAAACCCACACTAAGTCTCTAACACTGTTTACCCAATGCAGATAAGGTTAAAAATGGAGACAAAAAGTAAAGCTTGGACTTACAGATCATGAAAATACATAAAGGGAAACAAATAAGCAATGGGGAATTGAAGAATCTTGGATCAGATAGGGAGGGGAGGGAATGGAAAATCTGGAGAGACAGAACGGTAAATTTTTGGGAAGAATTGAAGAGGAAGAAGAGGGGAAGGAAAAGGATAGTATACAAAAGGTGGGCTGCTTGCTTTTCAAAAGAGAAGCGGATATTATAGGAAAAGAGAGAGAGAGACTCAGAAGGAAATAAAGCCGCTCTTGAGACTTGGGAGTGTTTCTTGGATTCTCTATTGCCAAGGTGTGTGTTTGTATCAATTACTAAAATAGAATATTAACATAATCCAACTAATTTTATAACATTAAAAGAAAAAAATAAAATTCTACAGATTTCTTATATTCAAAAGATTTATAATTAACTAATAAATTTTAAAAATTTCAAGTTGCTGATAATAATTTAATATATATATATATATATATATATAAAAGTAAAAAATAAAAATGAAAATGAAAATTGAAGAGTCCGAGGCGAGAAGAGTAATAGAATAATGGATAAAAGGGCCGTCTTGTCTGGGTCAGGCCGTGGCCGGTGGGGAATGTTGAAAATCAGACATTTATGGAAATGTCACTTTCCCTTCTGTTAACTGACCGGACCACGTGTCTTTTTCTCTGGAGTATTTTCGAGTCCAATCCAAGAATTGAATGTGTTTCGTTTTCTAATCTGAAATCAGGCCACAACCTGCTCGTGAGTCATGGCCTGCTCAATTGGGTAACGCAGTCATGGCCAAGAACTATGTGATTTGTGGAAATGGGCTTCAATTAGAGCATATGAGATAATGGGCTTATTTTCATAGCCACTCAATTGAAAACATGTGTTAATGTAAATTGTTCCTAATCCTTGTAGTTGACAAAGGGAACAATATCTTATATCATCAAACAAATGTCAATAACTTGGTAATAGAAAAAAGAGAATCACATGTTGCTTGGATCCATAAGTGTGGTATTTATGAGAGATACTCTGCATGTGAGAAAAGCATCTGGAAGGCCTTTGTTGTGACAAACCAGGTGGTCCAAGACCCGAATAGACACTTGCTATGAATATATATATATATATATATATATATATATATATATATATATATTAAATAGGGAAATATAAGTAGGAGAATAATTATAAAGGACCACATGAGATCTATCGAAGTCGGAACAATGGGCTTTGATATTTTAAGAACAGGTGAGATAACAGTTATGTTAGTTAATGAATTAGTTTAATTACATTCTCATTAA
>CAOGCB010212751.1:0-17972 GCA_948266635.1 Cnidoscolus chayamansa | reverse complement strand
TTTATTTTTTAAATTTTAAATCAAAACGGCGTCGTATATAAAATTTTTTAAATAAAAAAAATATCGTTTTGAGCTTTGTTTTTTAATTTTTTAAATCAAAATGGCGTCGTTTTGGTTTTTAAAATTTTTAAATCAAAACGAAGTCTTTTTTACTTTATTTTTTAATTTTTTAAACCAAAACAATGTCGTTTTGGACTTTATTTTTTACTTTTTTTAATCAAAACGGTGTCGTTTTTTGTTTTGTTTTTTAATTTTTTAAACAAAAACAGTGTCATTTTATCGTTTAAAATTTTTAAACCAAAACGATACCGTTTTGATTCATTAAAAAAATATAATAAAATCAGAGAATGTTTGAAGCCGCGAATACAGCAAACAAATCACTGAATATTTTAACAGGTCTTAAATAAAATATTATACTAAATTTTTAATAAAATATAAATTTATTACTAATAGTGCCCCACCAAACTTATTATCCTGCGTCTGCCACTGCCAATACCTGACATAGGCAAGATTGGAACTGAAACCAGTCAAATGCAGGTTTACTTAAACGATGGCTAAACTGGATGGGAAACCAACTGATTCTATTTTGGGCTAGGATCTGATTTTTTTCATAAAAAACTAGGCTGTTGGATTTGATCAAAATCAGATAGAACTGGCTTGAACTGGGATCTGAACCTTGGAGGGGTTTTATGGGCTGATTCAGGTCCACAGAACTAGAACTGACTCATTTTGAGTTTGAATCAAATGTTATTAAATTCAAACTTAATTTGTCTAGAAAACAAGATGAGACAAGTTGAGCTTTTGCCTAGATAAGTCTCATGAGTGTCTCAACTAATTTACTCTAATGAGTTTTATGTTTCAAATAATAAATTTAAAACTAAATAATTTTAGCTAAGCTAAGCTATTATATTCACAAGTTGACTCATGAATCTATTAAACAAAACAAGCTATTGAGGGTTAATAAGTTGAATATCTGTAAATTCAAGTTGAGATTGTCTATCAAAATGAGTTTAGAAATTAAGTTTGAATTTGGTTCATTTAGAAAACGAATCGAACCAAGATGAACTTTATTGAGCAGAGTTCCAAATAGCTTGTGAGTAATAGCACTACAGACGAGTAATATTTGTACTTCATAATTTCTTTAGCCAAAATAACATTCTCGTAACTGCTGCTCTAGCATTTTGATGGCATTGTCTCCCATGGACTAGGGAAAAAAGGCAATTTATCAGTGGTAGATGTTTCATTATGGTTTTATCAAAAGTACTCCCTGCTTTGATGCTGCAGATACAAACAGTAGCTAAAACGGCTCGTGTGCATCGAAATGAATGGATAGAGAATGCTGATCGACTAGTTGCTGGATTTCTTGAAATGTTTGAAGAAGGTTGCCATAAAATGGTTAGATTTCTCTCTCTTCATATATATATATATATGCTTCAGCAAAGAAAAAGTTGATGTAAATTTGAAGCTGACGCATAGAAGATTATAACTATTATATTCTGATGGTTTTCTATCAGGGAACAGCCATCAGAGATCGAATTCAAGAGCAATTAAGAAAGCCAAATTTGACAGGTTTAATAGCCGACAAAGATGAAGATGATGATGACGAGGAGGACGAATACTACTCTGATTACAGCACAGAAGAAGAGTACACTGATGAAGAAAAATGATAAGGCTTCTTTGTGATTATTTATTTTGAATCCTAGTAGTTCTGCAACAAATTGACAATATTTGGTGTGTGCTTTACAACTAATAGTCTGCAAATTTTTTGTTTTTTCAGAACACAAAATCAGTGATGACTTCAGTTTGTCATACAAAAGGAATAAATTTGTTTTGAGTTTAGACGAATAACTCAGTGATAAATTGTATAGATAGTCATCTGAAAGAAAAGTTATTTGATTAGTAACCGAGTACTTGAAAGTTCCTCAAAAGGAAAATTACTAATTTGTTTATTAAATTAATTATTAAGTCTTTTTTTTATGAATTATAAAAATTATAATTAATTATTTAAAAAGATATGTGCAACTAGATGCATTTTTTTTGGTTATTTATTTCCTTCACTGTACCATTGGATATGGTGTAACTGTTTTAATTTAATTTTTATTTTTATAATAATAAAATAAATTACTACATAAATTAACAAGATCGAAACATAAAATGTATATTTTTATTAAATTAGACAATATTAAAAAGATTCAATTGAGCTGACTCTGAAAATCAATAGTCCATTCTTTTATGCTATGCTTGTAAGTTATTAATGGAAATATCAACTTCAATTTCTCCTTGCATTTTTTTTTCAAGTGAGAACACTTGTAACGAATTTGCTTGATTTGATTGTCTACTTATTTATATTTATAATAGGTGAAGTGATTGTTAAATTAAAATAAAATTTTATCATATTTATAATATTAATTTAAATTTATAATATATATTTACATAAATAATTATTGAGTTTTATTTGTATAATTGTTAATTATATTATATTTATGCAATATTCACGTGGTTCTCATATTCATGAGTATTAATTTTATTATATTTATATAATATTAATTTATAAAATTAAATAAAAATTAATAAATTAAAATTTAAAGATAATGCTAAGATTTTTGTTTTGAGAGTTACAAGGTGCAGTATGTATTTGATTTAAATAAAACATTCTTCCTTGTGATCTTAACTAATACATGTTTTTTTAGCAACCTTCGCACATTGGTTTATTATAAATTTATTTATTTATTTTAATTTAATAATATTTATATAAATTTTAATTAATAAAATTATATTAATAATTTATTATTTATTAAAAATTAAAAATAAATAAATTATTTAAATAATTTATAGTTTTAAATTACATTTTTATAATAACTTTATCAATTTCAAAATATAAATTTTTAAAATTAAATTATAAAATTAGTTATTATTTTTAAAATAATAATATAATATAATATATCTAAAATTATCATATTATTATATATTTATTAAATAATATTTAATTATTTTATATTTATAATAAATTAATTATTAAATTAAAATCAAACTTTATTATATTTATATTATTAATAATATATTTATAAATAAATTTTAAGTTATTAATATATCTAAATTATTAAATAAAATTAATAGAATTCATGTAGATTATTAATATAAATTGTTTATTTTATTTTATTTATTTAATATTATTGTAATGATAATAAAATTCACTTGTTATATGTTTATTTTATTTATAATTATTTTAATTTATATTATTCTATAATATTTATATTAAAATTTAATATTCAATATATTTATTATTATTATTAAATAAAGAATTATATATATTTTTAAATTAAATTAAAAATAAATAAATAAATGATATAAAATTATATTATCTATCTATACTAGTTCTAAAAGCATGGGGTTTATTTTTCTATATATTTTTTTATTATTAATATAATTTTAAAAGTTTTTAATAAATAATTTAAATACTATAATATTATTGTAGCATTCCCTACCCGGACTTATGAAGATCCGAGTAGGATGCGCCACTTAATTGCTTTTATTAATTCTCTACCTTGTTATATTCACTTATCTTGGGTAAATTTTTTTTATAAAATTACATATTTAATTTCTATAATTTATTAACTTAATTAGACTAAAAATTTGGACAGAGTTTTCTCTATATATAGGCCCTCAAATTTGTACTTTTAGACTTGTTCAAACATTTTATATATTATCAACTCAACTCAACACAACATCTCATCATATCAGATATATTAATAGCATTCTAATTTACAAGACCAAACAATATATATTATTTGATTACTTAATACTCTATGTACATGGCAAAACTAATTAAAATACAGTGTCAGAGTTCTGGATAAACCAGTTGATGTGTCCTTCGACTGCTACTGTTGCTGTGGATCAATGAATGAATCTCTTACTGTCTTACAGTCTTTTACCTACGCATGGAAACCATCCTATGCGCTGAGCTACATGCTCAATGGGTATATATAAAAGAAAAACAACAATATGATATAACATAAAAATAAGCTTAATATATCATTTAATAAACTATGACAACTATCTTTACCTGTTATGCTTCAAATTCCAACCTGAAATCATATAACAATTAAACATATTTTTCATCTCTCAATTTCAAATGCATGTCTCACAATAATATATGTAAAACTTTACTTTTTTTAGGCCCATGTAACTTATGCAAGGCTCAAATGCTAGATACGAGGAATGTAGGCAACCAAGTACAAGTGCTGAACAAAACAAGTACTAGATGACTAAACTGTCTGTCTGTATGTGGTGAGGCTCTAAACTAGTCAAACCGTTGATGTATCTATAGTAGCCTCAAAATCAACTGTATGGTGCAATACTGCTAAGAACTATGGCATGCCACACCCTTAGACTAACTCTGATACCCACTAAAGTACAATAGGTCAATGTTACCATTTAAAGTCTTTTATATATCGTTATGTATCACTAAGAAACAAATATTTGCATTACGTAGGAATTATACCAAATGACCATTTCATATGTTCATATATGTAATATGTATAATTCGGTACACTTTTATGTTATTCCAGACTCAAATACAAAATCTATGACTGTTTGCACTTTTCGTGCCCAAAGTTGCTATCACAACTTTTTTTACAATCACCATATTAGCCGTAGCCATTCTGTGTCAATTATAGGTCATTTATGTAAGTGTCTCAAGTATAAAATCTTTATGAATAACAAACATATGGTCTAATTTAAATGAGACAGTAACGTAATATAATTTTAGTATGTATACAACACTTAACAAAATATCGAGTTTTTTACTCAATTAGGTCAACATTTTGATACTCTTTTTTTTATACTAAATAATTTTCTTCTTACTCTTTTATTTGCCTAACATACTCTTTAACATTTTTATGCCTTATCTAATTTAATTCATTATTTTTAGACATTATCTGATCCTCCCAAATAATAATACAATCTAGATATTTTCTATAATAAACCATAAATCTCTAAAATTTTCAACCTCAATCACAATAAATTTAAACCTAATTTTTTGTTCACTAAAACATATCCTTTTCTTTTTCTTTCTCTTTTTCTTCTTCTTCTTCTTCCTCCTTCTTATTCTTTTTCCTTCTTCTTATTCTTCCTCTTCTGTTTCTACTTTTCTCTTATATATATATATGCGGTGCCTTTGGGCACAGCTTGATTTTTCTTTTCTTTTCTTTTTTTAATTTTTTAATTTTTATTATTTTTTAATTTTTTTATTCTTTTTTTTTCCACCTAATTTTCTAAGCCCTAATAAATATTCATGACAATTATTTATATTATTAAGATTACTATTTTATTTTATATAATTTTTTTATAGTTTATTTTAATAATTATATTCTCCTAATTGTATTTAAATTTTATAAGATGCATGTATATAATAATTCAAATTTGTTCATTAATTTGCACATCATACTCAAAGTACATATCATATTTAAATTAGAGATCATAGTTGAATCGGAGATCATAGTTGAATCGGAGATCATAGTTGAATCGGAGATTATAGTCGAATTGAACAGATCATACTCGAATAAGAAAAATCATATTCGAATCGAAGAGATCATACTCGAATCAGAGAGATCATACTTGAATCGGAAATCACTATAGATCATACTCAAATTTGTTATTTTTATCAGTATTAAATATTTATTATATTGTATCAATTTATTAAATATATACTTAATATTGATATTTTATTATTTTAGATTTTTTATATTAATTTAATAATATTAATTTATTTTTTAATTTATATAAAATTTTTATTTAATAATAGTAAATATAATTAAATAATAAAATCATTAAGTTAAATACTATTAAATACTTAAATAATTATTTTATATTTTTAATAATATGTTCAATTAAATAATTAATTATTAATTAATTATAAAAATTTATATAAATATTATAAAATGATATAAATTAAAATAAGTATAAACAAAATAAATATATAATTACTAAATATTATAATAATTATAAATATTATATTCCATCAATTTTATTTAATTATTATTAACATAATATCAAATAAATAAAATAAATTAAATAGTTTGTGTTAATAATATTTACAAATTCTATCAATTTTATCTAATTATTATTTGAGATAAATAATATAAAATAAATAATTATTGTTATGCAAATTTTATCGATTTTATTCAAGTATTATTAAAATAATATGAGATAAATAATATAAAATAAATTTTTTTATTAAAATAAAATAAAGAGTTTGGGATAATATCTATAAATTTTCTATCAATTTTATCTAATTATCATTAAAATCATATGAGATAAATAAAATAAAATAAAAATAAAGAATTTTTGTTAATAATTACCATAAATTATATCAATTTTATTTAATTATAATTAAAATAATATAATAATATAAAATAAAAAAATTTTGTTAACCATCTTTATAAATTCTATCAATTTTATTTAATTAATAAAAATAAAAAAATTTATATTAATAATCTTTACAAATTTTATTAATTTTATCTAATTATTATCAAAATAATATGAAATAAATAATATAAAATAAAGAGTTTGAGTTAATTCTATGAATAAATAAAATAATATGAGATAAATAACATAAAATAAATTTTTTTATTAAAGTAAAATAAAAAGTTTGGGTTAATAATATCTATGAATTTTCTATTGTTTTATCTAATTATCATTAAAGTAATATGAAATAAATAATATAAAATAAAGAGTTTTTGTTAATAATTACTATAAATTCTATCAATTTTATTCAATTATCATTAAAATAATATAAGATAAATAATATTAAAATAAAGAGTTTCTGTTACAAATTCTATTAATTTTATGTAACTAATAAAATAAAGACTTTATTGTTAATTATCTCTACGAATTGTATCAATTTTATCTAATTATTATCAAAATAATATGAAATAAATAATATAAAATAAAGAGTTTATATTAATAATGTTTTTTACAAATTCTATCAATTTTAGTCAATTATTATTAAAATAAAATAAGATAAATAACATAAAATAAAGAGTTTTTATTAAAATAAAATAAAGAGTTTGTGTTAATAATATTTAAGAATTCTATTAATTTAATCAAATTAATATTAAAATAATATGAGATAAATAATATAAAATAAAGAATTTTTATTAATAATTACTATAAATTTTATTAATTTTATTCAATTATCATTTAAATAATATAAGATAAATAACATAAAATAATTTTTTTGTTAAAAATCTCTCTAAATTTTATTAATTTTATTTAATTAATAAAATTAAAAATTTATGTTAATAACTTTTGTGAATTCTATCAAATTTATTTAATTATTGTTAAAATAATTTAAAATAAATAAATAAAATAAAAAGCTTGTATTAATAATTTTTATAAATTTTATAAAATTTATCCAATTATTATTAAAATAATATAAAATAAATAACATAAAATAAAAAATTTTAATTAAAATAAAATAAAAAATTGTGTTAATAAACTTTACGAATTTTATCAATTTTATTCAGTTATTATTAAAATAATATGAGCTAAATAACATAAAATAAAGAGTTTTTATTAAAATAAAATAAAGAGTTTATATTAATAATCTCTTCAAATTCTATTAATTTTATTTAATTATTATTAAAATAATATGAGCCAAATAATATAAAATAAAGAGTTTTTGTTAAATTAAAATAAAGAGTTTATGCTAACAATATCTGCGAATTTTATTAATTTTATCTAATTATCATCAAAATAATATAAAATAAAGAGTTTGTTAATAATCTTTATAAATTCTATTAATATAAAAAAATTTGTTAACAGTTTGTGCAAATGCTATCAATTCTATTAACTTATTATTAAAATAATATAAAATAATAATTTTTATAAATTTTATCAATTTTATTCAATAATTTAAATGTATTAATGATTTATAATTTTATTATATATATATATACTATTTAAATTAATAATATAAATATAATAAAATTTTATTTTAATCTAACAATCAATTAATCTATGATAAATATAAGGTAATTAAGTATTTAATAAAAATTCTGATTGCTGAATGATAATTTTAAATATATTATATTGTATAATTATTTTAAAAATAATAGACTAATTTTGAAGTTTAATTATTAAAATTTATATTTTAAAATTGATGAAGTTGTTATAATAATGTAATTAAAAACTATAAATTATTTAAATTATTTTTTATTTTTAATATATATTTAATGAAATAATAAATTACTAATATAATTTTATTAATTATTAAAATTTATAAAAATATAATATTATAAATAAACTTTTATGATAAACAACGTTAATAATAACGTGCCAACGGTAATAAAAAAGTTAGTATAAATAAATAGAACATAATAAAATATCAATATAGCATATAATTAAATATATTTTAAATATAATAAATTGATGTAGTAAAATAAATATTTAATATTGATAAACACAATAAATTTTAAATACAAATAAATTGATACAATAGAACAAATTGTGAATATAATAAATTAATAGAATATTTTCATATATAAAATTGATCTAGTAGATCTTTTCATTTTCGAAAATTATCTCCGAATTCGACTATGATCTGCGATTATTCAAGTATGATTTACAATCGAGTATGATCTGCAATAGAGTATGATATGCAATTCTACGATTCAAGTATGATATGCGATTATTCAAATATGATGTGCAATTCTGCGAAAATCATCTTCGAATTCAACTATGATCTGTGATTATTCAAGTATGATTTACAATCGAGTATGATCTGCGATCGAGTATGATATGCAATTCTGTAATTCAAGTATGATATGCGATTATTTGAGTATGATTTGCGATTCTGCGAATTGAATATGATATGCGATTCGAGTATGATCAATGATTCGAGTATGATCTACGATTTGAATATGATATTTAATTCGATTGAACTCTTATATATTACTTTATAGAGTTTAAATACAATTAAGAGAATAGAACAATTATATTTTAAAATAAACTTATAGTGCATTTTATAGAGTTTAAATACAATTAGAAGTTAGAGTTATAATTAAAATAAATTATAAAAAATTATATGAGATAAAATATATAATCAAAATGATATAGATAATATTATAGTATTTAAATTATTTATTAAAAAAATTTAAAATTATATTAATAATAAAAGAATTATAGAAAAATAAATAAAAAAAGTGGAGAGGGTATTTGGGAAAATCCTAATGTTTCTCCCCTTCATGCTTTCATAAGTATTATAGAATTATAGGTTATATATATATATATATATGATTGCTAATAAGTTAGCAACGTAGAAAAAAAAATCACATTTTAATAATTATTTATAATATTTAAATTTTATTTATTTATTCACATTATTTTAATAATAATTATTTATTAAAAAACATATTAAATAATGAAAAATTAATAAAAAAAATAAAAAAATAAAAAATAATAATAAATATTTAAGACAATTTTAATATTCTCCTCCCCTTTCCACATTTATAAACAATATAAAATTTTCATTTATAAACTGCCAATATATTTTAAGATTCTTTCGTTTGAGATGACATTATTATTTTCCTATTTTGAAAGTAAATATTTATTCTATTATAAATGAATTTAAAATATGATTGGAAATTTCTAAATTTATTAGTAACTTCGATATTTATATCTACAAACACTTTTTTTGCTTTCACTATTTTCATTTATTTTATTATTTTCTTTCATTCTTGTCATGAGGCACCGTTTGTCGCTGTGACGTTCTCCCATTGTTGGACGGAGGAAAAAGAGTTGCTACCCTGGTTTTGTGGGGAACCAGAGAAAATTATTGTAGCCCTTGGATGATACACTAATGAATGATGTAGAGATTTAAGTCTAGAGTCCTTTATACACGTGGGAAGGTAGGCGTCTTCTAGTCATGCTTTTATGATCACACTAACATTAACAGTCCTAGATCACATGTCGATCCTCCTTGACTTGGTCACTGGATCTTTTGATATTTCTAGTTATGAGGACATGCTCTTTTCAACAATGAAGGAACCTATTCCCAATGGAATGTGAAGCTTGACGCCACTTGAGGTTTTTATTTAACTTTGAAATTCATTTTGTAGAAAAGGGATGAATCCACCGAAAATGTCTGATTTTGGAAGGAATATCCTCATATTCTTTGAAAACATGTGTTTTAAAGAATTAAAAGTGCAGTAAAACGTAGTTGATTTTAAAATAAAACATGAGATTCTTATGATGCATGTGTGTAGCTTTAGGGTTCACCTAGAGGGTTAGTGAGAAGAGGACTCTTCAGCTTGAATAGAGATACTTGAACTATTGACCTCCCGTAGGCCCGAACTTGATAGAATATGGCTGTCAACTTTGTGTGTGAGTTTTTACTACTCCCAAAACTTTCTTCTTCCTTTTGGATTATCTTCTTTTTATTTTTTCGATCTCTTTTTCTTCGTTTTACTCTCTTTTTGTCTACCTGTTTTTTCATCCCCCCTATAATGGCGTAGAATGGGTATTTAAAGGGTTTTCGACCCTCTCATATGGACGATTTCCTTTTGAAGAAGCCATCTAACAACCAAAGTTTAAAGATGTGTAGAGCATTAAATGCGGCAGTTGGCTCAGCCGCATTTAATGGGCCATTCGAGGAAGAAGTGACTGTGGCCTAGACAGGGTCTTGCCAGCAGGAAGTGACCATTTTAACCCGACGATTGTGATTAAATGAGGATTGAATCCAACAGTTTATTTGTCGTGAAATGAATCTGGACTTTCTTTCATTGGCACGGATGCTCTGAACAGGCACAAGGAACGAGCCACACAAGTGGCCCTCTGCATCATTGATCTCATCTTGACGAGATGCGAAGGGTTTAGATTGAAGCTAGATTCCTGTTCGTGGTTGCTTGACTTTGTTAGCCATCATGTGAACAGAATGACCAATTTGGTGGGGTCAGGAGAGTCTATCTCTTGGGTCTCTTGGTATGGGAGACACCGAGAGACATGTCTTGGTTCATGGTGGAGCGAGATTGACATCTTGCCGTGGGTTGTGGCTCGGGGTCAACTGACGGTTTTGTCCTTGGGCCCTTTTTACTAGGGAGCGTTTCTCGATATTTCATTTGGCCTAGGTCCAAATTCTCCTTGGAGTCCCTTTGGATCCGATGCCCGCTCGTACCGTTATTAATGCGCCAGATAAATTACTTTGTCCACAACTGCCCCTCTTTATGTGTGTTCTTAGAAGAGGGGAGTGAGGAGAAGGCCTTCGCGCATCCCCTTTAGAGAGGAGACTTGTAAAGAAATGGACGCTTTTGGTCGGTGCAATAAGGATGGCTAAATTTGATTAGGAGAAAGAGAACTCAATGCTTAAGGGTTAAAGATGAGCAACGAGAGACTCGGGGTCTATGTGAAGTAAAATGGATAGGAAAGCTCGGGGCCTAAGGAAAAGAAAAAGAGAAAAGAAAAGAAAATTCTTATATTTAAATAAAAAAAAGAAAAAAATGAGAAAAAAGAAAAAGAAAAGAAAATTTACAAAAGGAAAGAAAGAAGAAAAGTACAAGACCGACAAAATTAAATACAATGACATTTTACCTTTCATTTTTAAAACATGTATCATCAAAGTCAGAGTACTGAAGTCACTACGGTTCAACTATGGAGAATATTATCTACTTGTCAGGAATATCATGAAGTTGAATAGAACACTATTAACCTAACAAAATAACTAACAAAACATTGTTTATCTATCATTATTCACCTTTTAGAAATACTATTCAAAAGGGCATCCACTATTTTACAAGTGACCTTTGCTATTCCAAAATGGTCTTTTTAAAATTTACAAAGATGCCACTCCCTTCCTCTATAAATGGGAGCCTCCTCCACCATTTCAAGACATCTTATCTTATATTATCTATATCCTATCCCTTGAAGACCATATCATCTACATCTTGAAGCACATCTTTCTTCAAGACCTCTTTAAGATTCCAAGAGAGAGAGAGAGAGAGAGAGAGAGAGAGAGAGAGAGAGAGAGAGAGAGAGAAATCTTTCTTTATTTGTAGTAGTTATTAGGAAGCTCACATGTTGAGCAACCCTTGTAAAAACACTACCTGGAACTAATTTCCTATACTTTCAAAATTAATAAAATTTCGAAGTTCTTTACAAACACTTTTCAAATTATTTTAATATTTACATGTGCATTAATGGCTGGTTTTATTACCTTCTTGCATTAAAGATAATATATATACGTATATTATCATAACGGACAAGTTCTGACACATAATATATAGATATATTTATCTTTATTCATATTTAAATTTCTATATAAATTTATTTTGTTCTTTCTTCATCTACATTTCTGTTTTTATTTTTATTGCCATTTATTTATCTTTCTAGTTCTAGAGTGTTCTTTCTTCACCCATTACCTCTTCCCGCTCGGCCCTCGATAGTCTTTGGTGTGTATATATATATAGGTGCATAAATGGCTTTGTGTTTGGTGTGAATCTCATGTTCTAATTGCATTAGTATTAGGTAGATTCTATTCATTGCGTTAATAATAAGTGGAACACTCATTTTTGTTCAATAATTTCTCCCTCCACTGTAGGAAAATTTTCTTTTAGAGTTAATTTTGCAATTTTTTTGTACAGGGGATTAAATTATTAATGGTATTAAATTTTTAATTAATAGATTTTATTTATTATTTATATATTTATCAATATTTTAACACTTATAATAAATAATTATTTTTATTTATGAATAAAATATATAACAGAATTGAGCTGGGCTCATTATTTTGAATTGTGTCTAAATTTAGGAAGTCTCATCAAAATTTTAATGGTGTTGATTAATTAAATGATTTGACTTTTAGTTGATGTTATTTTAATATTTATTTGGACCTTGAATTGGGATGACTTTTGATTTTTATAAATAGTAAGGTTTATTATGGGCTCTAGAGATTTTATGATGACTTAAGTCTTAACCATAAAGTTGGATAAGAACATAAGGTGCTCTTAGTACAATCAACTTGATCTGTTAAAGTCTATGATAAAGAAACACTAAATCATTTGCAAAAACACAAAAAACAAACCTTAACTAGGAGTACCTGACACAAATGTTATTTCCTATGCATAAGAGAGCATTCTAAACATGGAGGATTTCTGAGGTCCAATCATGCGATCTCGGGCTAATCCTCTCAAGAAACAACTTCAACTCTTTGTGCAATTTTAGATTGAAAGAGGGCTGTCCAAATATGAAAAACTTCATAGAAATGGGCTTATATTTTGAATTTGATACTTATTTTGAGTTTTAGTTTAGTTAGCTTGGATTTTTTGGGGCTTGTTTTTAGTTTTGGGTTTGTTTTGACTTTGTTGTTTTTTTCCTTCTTGATTTGGACGAGTTAGACTTGTTTAAATCAACTTTGGCCTTATTCATTTAGGCTAATTTGCTTATGATTTAATTTTGTTTTGGGCTGGAGTATGTTTTTGAATTATGTAATCAAATTAAGTAATCTTTATTCAAGAAGGAATAATATTGGAAGAAGAAGAGTTCAAAATTTGAAGAGCTTATCCATAGAAGAGTTCACATTTGAAGAGTCTGGCAACCTTGGAGAATTCATCACTATCAACATTCTATCTACATACATTTAGGGACTTAATAATAATTAAAATTATTTATATTTATATTGTAGTCCTTAACCCTTACTATAAATAGGGGTTGTACCTTATTAATTGAACACATTGAATGAAATATGAGAGTTTTCTTTATTCAAAGAGAGTTTTTTTAGCTTTCTTTTAACTTTATGCATAAGGTGTTGTTTGGGTTATGGTTGAGTATTCAATTGCTAGCCATTTTCAATTCTATTTCTTATGTTTTTTAGCACTTTAATTCGATTGGTTTAAAAGGATTCTTCATAGTTTTTCTTTAAGTTCTTTAGGGTTGTGTTCTTAAGTGTAAGAACAAATCGTTTATATTATTGGTTGTTTCAATTTGCTGATTCAAAAGTTTGATAAAGAGGTTTTAAGAATCGTCACCGATCTTGAGGTTCTGCATCATTAATGATATAAATGTTGTTCTCCATGCATAAGAGGGCGTTCCAAACATGGAGAATTTCTTAGATCCAATTTCAAAAGGAGAAAAACCTGTAGTAGAATTCTTGCTCCTATTATATGCAAACTCAACAAATGGCAACCAATCTTCCCATGTTTCCAAAATTTTACCAACAATATCACGCAATAAAGTATCTAAGGTATGGTTAACTACTTCTGTTTGGCCATCCGTTTGAGGTTAAGAAGCAGTTAAAAACAAAAGCTTCATCCTTAATTCAGACCATAGCACATGCCAAGAATGACTTAAAAACTTAATATCCTTATCAGACATAATCGTCTTAGGAATGCCATGCAACTGAACTACTTCACGGAAAATCAAGTCAACAATATGGGTGGCTTCGTCTGTCTTATGACATGGTATGGAATGTGCGATTTTGAAAATCTATATACAACCACAAAAATGCTATCTCAACCTTTTCTCGTCTTAAGCAATCCTAATACAAAGTCCATAGATATGTCAACCCAAGAGTGTGTAGGTATAGGCAATGACATGTATAACCTGTGAGGTTGTGTTCTAGACTTAGCTTGCCTACATAAAATGCAAGGTCTATATATGAGCTCAACATCTTTATACATATTAGGCTAAAAGAAATGCTCATGCAATATACTTAGTGTTTTATTAATTCCAAAATGACCCATTAATCCACCACTATGGGCTTCACGAATAAGCATTTCACATAATGAACAAATAGGTACACATAACTTATTTTTCTTGAAAAGAAAGCTCTCATTCCTATAAAATTATTGAAATGCCACATGCTTCAAGCCTTATACACATTAGCAAAATCAACATCATGTGCATATAATTCATTCAAATGCTCAAATCCTAAAAGTTTTTAGAAAGTGTAGAAATGAGAGTGTACCTTTGAGAAAGTGCATCTGTAACAATATTCTCTTTTCCTTATTTGTATTGAATCACGTATGGAAAAGATTAAATGAACTCCACACACTTGGCATGTCTCTTACTTAGCTTGCTTTGTCCTTTCAAATGATGCAAGGACTCATAGTTGGTATGTATCACGAACTCCCTTGGAAGCAAATAATGTTGCCAAGTCTCAAGCATCTCACTAATACATATAACACCTTCTTATACATTGAATAACTCAAAGGTGAACCATTCAACTTCTCACTAAAATAAGTAATCGGTCATTTTTCTTGCATTAACATAGCACCAATACCTATCCTAGAGGCATCACACTCAATCTCAAAGGTAAGATCAAAGTTAGGCAATCTTAATAATGGTGCATTACACAACTTATCTTTCAACAAAGCAAATGCATAATCCTATTCACTATCTATCTCGATACCATTTGCACTCACCACATAACCCATAAATATGACGTGTTAATGCAAAATCTACATTTTTTCATATTAGCAAATAACTTGAATTTGTGGAAAGCATTAAACATACATCACAAATGCATGACATCCTCATCAATGGATTTGTTATACGAAAGAATGTCATCAAATTAGACAACCACAAATTTGCCAATGAACTCACGTAATACATGATTCATTAAGCGCATTAAAGTACTGGGTGCATTGGTTAAGTCAAAAGGCATCACCAACTACTCATACAACCCATATTTAGTCTTAAAAGCAGTCTTCCACTCATCACTCAGTTTGATTCTAATTTGGTGATAACTACTTTTAAGATCAATTTTTTAAAAATGCAGAAGCACTATGTAATTCATCTAACATATCAACAAGGCGTGATATGGGGGTGTCGATACTTTACCATGATTTTGTTGACTGCTTGACAATCAACACACATATGCCAACTACCATCTTTCTTAGGCACCAACAAGACGAGCACTGCACATGGGCTTACGCTCTCACAAATATGGCCTTAACTACAACAAATGTATCCTATCCCAATGCATATTGTGATACTTACTAATGCAAAAAAGCGTTGGAAAAAATATTACCCATGACCTAAAATGTTATTTAGTTGTAGGATCTAAGATTCGAACTCATGACCTTGTCATTCTGATGCCAATTGTAGGATTAAACACTTACTTCGAACCCATGACCTTGTTTTTGTAGGATCAAGCACTTACCATCACTTCCTTCAGTACCTGCTAGGATTCGAACCCATGACCTTGTCTTTGTAGGATCAAGCACTTACCATCACTGCCTTCAGTACCTGCTAGGATTCGAACCCATGACCTTGTCTTTGATGCCAATTGTAGGATTAAGCACTTGCCACCACCCCAAATGCTTAATTATAAGTAGAGATGTAATTTTAATTTCTTATAAAATTTAAATTATTTTTTATACAATAAAAATTATTTAAAATTATAAGATATAATAAAAAATTAACTAAATTAATTAAAATATTCATTCTTTTATATATATATATATATATATATATATATATCATTTATGCTATATATGTCTTAGTAAAAAATTGATTAATATATATTATTAACATAAAAATTATATATAAATCACTAATATTAACATATATTAGTTAATATTACTATTAGATAGTAATATGTGAAATATAATTTTAATTTTTATTGAAAGTGCTAACACTTTAAATAAAATGTTGGTAATATTTAAAAAATAGCAATGTAATGACAAAAGCGTTGGCAAATAAGAATTTATCATTTAAATGCTAATGCTTTTTAATAAACGTTGTTAAATAAATTTAAATTTTCAACACTTTAAATAAAGCATTGGTAATATTAAAAAAAAAAAAGCAACGTAATAACAAGAGCATTGGCAAATAAAAACTTATCATTTAAGTGCTAACTTTTTTTAATAAAATATTATTAAATAAATTTAAAATTTTCAACACTTAAATAAAACATTAGTAATATTTAAAAAATAACAACGTGATAGTAAAAAGCATTGGTAAATCATAACTTATCATTTAAATGCTAACATTTTTTAATAAAAGTTGTTAAATAAACTTAAATTTTATAATGCTTTAGATAAGACGTTGGTAATATTTAAAAAATGGCAATGCAATAATAAAAGCGTTGGCAAATGAAGATTTATCACTTAAATACCAACGCTTTTTAATAAACATTGTTAAATAAACTTAAATTGTCCAAAGCTTATATTTCAATACTTAATAACTACACAACAAATTTTATTGCTTACATCCCTCATTTGCGTTGTTAAAAAAGCGTTGGGATAAGTCATTTTCTTTAAGAGCACTTCAACTTGCTATTGAAGCTCCTTAGTCTCATCTGGATTACTCCTATATGCTGGTCGATTAGGAATTGCATCTCTAGGAATGAGATCTATTTGATGCTTGATACCCCTCAAAGGTGGAAAACCACGAGGCAAGTCTTTCAGAAACAAGTCTTCATAATCTTGAAAAACATCAATCACAAAACTAGAAATAGATGGGTCATTGTCGTTAGAAGAAAAAGAAGCCTCCTTTTACACAAGTACAATCATTGACTTGTGAGAAAAATAAGCCTTCCTCACTTGCCTCGATCTCACAAAGAGGCTTACTTTCTTTCCTTGTTTTTCCTATAAGGCCCAAATGCTCTCACTCTTTTTTATCTTTTAATTTCTTTTTGTTATACTATGTTTTTCTCTCATGCTCTCTTCTCTTCTCTTGTTCTCACTCAATTTCTTTTGACTCATCCAGACTACTTCTAACTTCATTTAGCAAACCAAGTTGTGATCTAAGTGACTTATTTTCTTTTTGAGTGTCTGTTATTGAGCTAAGTTTAAGTTTTAGTCTGTCATTCTCTGATTTTAAAATATTGCACTTTTTCTTATAAGTTGTATACTCATTATATACTCTAGCAAATGCAAGTTCTAGTTCCTCTATATTTCGAGGGTCAGATTCAATTACCTTATGGTCTGTTCTGATTGAGGTTTCTGAGAGTTCTTCAAAAGCCATTCCACAAAATT
>CAOGCB010212606.1:0-27333 GCA_948266635.1 Cnidoscolus chayamansa | reverse complement strand
TTAGAGGATTCATACAGCCGACCCCAACTTGTTTGGGATTAAGGCTTTGTTGTTGTTGTTGTTGTTGTTGTAGACTTGAATGGAGGCGTAAAATCCGAGTAATGGAAGGAGTCTAAGGCGTGTGATTGGGATATTACCTGGAAGCTTATTTGTTAGAGGATTCATACAGCCTACCCCAACTTGTTTGGGACTAAGGCTTTGTTGTTGTTTGTTGTTGTTATGGTTTACAAAAAAAAAAAAGAGGCTTCCCCTCATAAGCTCCTTTTGAATTTTCTGCCATATCTGTCCTGTAGTGACTAAATCTTGTATCTCCAACTCGAGTCATTCATTACCACTGTGGTAGTTGAAATGCCTTCTTATCTCAAGATTGAAGTTAAGCCTTTGTTTAACATTAGCAAGGCACATTTTATAGTCTGTTATAATTTGTTATGGATTTTTTTGCTCTATCTTTTGCAATTTCAATACCATGAAGATGGATGATTTCTGATGTATTTTTATTTTACGACTTCTTTCACTTTCCTGTGTTTTTCCAGATATCAGTGTCTCTTTCAAGCAGCTTACTTAGCGAGGCCAAGACTGAGAAGTACAAGGATTTACGTGCTCTTCTTCAGCTTCTTTCAAATCTCTGTTCAAAAGATCTGGTGCCTCTTTCTTTCCTTCAGATCTCCTATTTAATTTATTTGTAATGAAGGGTTTGGAATTGTCTTAAACAGTTTTATGAATGAAGAGTTGGGAATTGTCTTAAACATTTGTATGAATATTGTTATGTTATCATGAACATTGCAGGTCGACTTTTCTTCAGATTCCATTGAGGCACGGGGCACAAATATATCTGAGGTAAGTTTCTATTACACGAACTGTATAAAGATCAGGTTGTTGGTTTCTCATGGATTTTCTTGCAGGTTGTTTACTTTGGTATTCATATAGTTACACCATTAATTTCTTTGGAGCTGCTGAAATACCCCAAGCTTTGTCATGATGTAAGAGTTCTATTGATCATTATAATAAATTTGCAGTGCTTTTAAGGAAAAACTGATATGTGGTCTATGATTGTGTAGTACTTCTCTCTGTTATCACATATGTTGGAGGTTTACCCTGAAACAGTCGCACGACTAAGTAGTGAAGCTTTTGCTCATGTACTTGGAACTCTTGATTTTGGCCTTCACCACCAGGTAAAATGACTGTCCTTTTGATCTTTCCATGTCATTTGAGGCAACTACAATGTCCAAGCACTGTCATTTTTCTGTTGCATTCTGAAATTCCTTATTTATATGCATCTGGTTTAACTTGCTGCCTCCATCCACTGGCATGGTTGGCTTATAAGAGAAAATAGAACAAACATGTTTACATCTCGTTCATGGAGACATGGACTGCATCAGGAATGATGTTTAGAGTTGCTTATAGTTAAATTATTATGATTTTACTTTCGATGAAACAGGACACGGAAGTAGTAAATATGTGCCTGAGGGCTCTTAAAGCTCTTGCCTCCTACCATTACAAGGAGACACGTGCAGGAAAACTAGGCTTGGGCTCTCACGCCCTGGGTATTAAGGATCAGCAAGGAAACTTGCAAGAAGGCATCTTAAGTCGCTTCCTTAGATTGTTACTGCAGTTGATCCTTTTTGAGGATTACAGGTAATTAGCCTACTTTGTATGTGTTGTTGAGTGAAATTGAGATTGATTTTTTTCACAAAATATCAAGTTGGCCATAATATATCCATATTTTGAATGCAAACTTAAAGGCAGTTTTGCTTCCTTTTATAAGTCTGCAAGCTATTCTAAAGTTTTGCCAGTTGTTTCCAGTCCTGATCTGGTCAGTCCTGCAGCAGATGCTCTCTTTCCATTGATTCTTTGTGAGCAAGACCTATACCAGGTATTTTTCTTAACGTGTGTGTGCGCGCGCGCATTCATTTGAGTTCACTTGGGACTTATAAGTCAACAATGATTATTCATATTCTTTTTTCGGGGGATTTCAAGCACATGCTTTGCAATTTGCAATGGAAGAATAGTTGGGAGTAAGAACCTCATTATCATTCTGGTACAATTCAGCAATTACTAGATTAGTATTAAGCCACGTAGGTGAAGCTATGACTGATTGCTTTTGAGAGGTTGGTAAGTGATATGAAGATTCTTGTTTTTGTTTTTGGGTGCAGAAATTAGCAATGGAATTGATAAAGAGGCAATTGAATCCAACACTGCGATCGAGGCTAGCAAATGCATTCCAATCCCTCACAAGCGCCAATCAACTTTCATCGACTCTAGACCGCATGAATTACCAAAGATTTAGGAAGAACGTTAACACCTTCCTCATTGAAGTTCGTGGGTTTTTGCGGACAATGTGATGTGCCATTTTAGTGTGATTATCAGGGATTTCTTTTCTTTTCTTTTCCATTGTAAGCACAAGGTTTTGGAGTCAACGAAACATTCCCAGTTTTAATGGGCATACAGACAACTGCTTGTTCATAGTCAATCAGTGAGATAAGAATACCAGAATGCAGTTTCATCAGACAGAATCAAGGATGCTATCCTAAAACAAATATGGCAGTCCACTGTTAGGGCCGTGGAATTTTTTCCAGAGGACTTTTTATTTTCTTGTGTGATATATTATGATCTACTAGAACAATCTGGGCTTAAGTTATTGCAATTTTCGAGGCTGTAATTAAGTTACTTTTGTAGCTTGATAGTTTTAAGTTCAAATTGAATTTTTGAGATTATTTAATAAATGAATTAAATTTACATTTATAAATATTATAGTTTATTTTTCAAATTTTTATTTTTATTTATTTAATTTAGTCATTTAAATTTATAAATCAAATATTTATTATCATGCCAAAAAAATTAATCTATTACTATAAAAGCAAAGCAATTCATTTATAGCACTAAAATCCAATTGCTATATTTTTTTTATAGGATAGACTGAAGGTATAAGCATCTCAGCCAACAATCTTTTTAACCAGCGTTTGCTAAAATTTAAATTGTATCATCATGTTAAAAAGTTTTATTCAGCAGCTCAATTTTTCTTATAGCTCACTTAACTAGAGAAAGTCCAACTCTAATTTACAAATTAAATTCGAGGTCCTTTTAAAGTGAGGCTCGGTAAGCCTCAGTATGGCTGGTTTACAAACTAACAATTCTCTTATGAAATGAGCTGTAGAATGAGCATGTATATCGGATTGTCCTCGTCCCTTAAGAACGAGGAAAAATGCCCACAGCGTTTCCAACTGAAATGCAAATTGCAAAATAGGGAACAAAAATAAAACAGTATAAGTCTACATAGCAATTACATAATATAATTCTACATCGCTTGGCTTCGTATCAATGCGAAAGCATAAGAGGATGAAACTAAAATCACAGCCATATCAAGATGCGATGTCTGAAGGTCCATTTAGATGCCAGCGTTACACGGGTGCGCATTGCCTTTTCACTTGTGCAATACACTCTTTCTGGTAGGTTTTGGTTTCTTCTGATATTGGTTCTGTTCATAGGAAAAAAAAAGGGGGGGGATAAGCATATAAAACTGCCCAAGGTTCCACATCTCATTTGTGTGCTAAGAGAAACAGCCTATACAAAAAATGAGCTAGGAAAATTCTGGAGATTTAGTTGTGTATGGAATACGAGCAGAGGAAATATTACCTTTTGCCTTTCTAGTGCGTCATTGTCTGTCCTTTCCTTCCAATTGCTCTTGCGTAATTTAATGGGCCGATTTCCAACATATTTACCTGAATCAATGTTAAGAATGTTTGTCACTATGCCCATTGCAAAATTGAACACCCTCCATTTACCCATTCTAATCCCCACAACGACCCTGTTATATCAGTATAATAACAAAGATGCAGATAGCAGATGGAAAACGTGTACAATAAGGTTCGAGGTTTGGGTTCAAACACCCAGCACCATTATGCGTTATCTCTCATAAGCACAATGGAAATTCATAATAATAATGATGATGATAAAAGCAAAGAACATTTCCAAGAATTATAAACTCATTTTGAGTCTTTATTTTGCTAGCCCAAGCGAGGTAAAATGGAGAAATAAGAAAGAAATGAAAGGGGAGAGAGAGAGAGAGAGAGAGAGAGGCTTGAACCATGAAAATAGAGTGAAACAGAGAGGGAGAGAATGAGCTTGAGGGTGGGGGAAACCACAGGCCAAGAATAATCATCTCCGGCCAAATTCTTGCTGTCCAGCCCAAGAAAAAATAGCCAAATTATTTCCTTTGCTTCAATTAAGCATAGTTAAATATCCCACTCACCAAAAACACAAAATTGAAATGAAAGGGAGAAAAATTTTGGGCTGCCAAATATCCCACCATTGTTTCTTGTTTTCCCAACGCCAGTAAGATAAGCTACACCCTCCCTTGCTTCAAAGTGTTGAGGTGCTAAATTTGAGACACAATACAAAATAGGTATGACTCATGAGTTATTAAATTGAATCAATCATAAGGACTTTCCCTATAGCAGAAAGAGTGGCTTCACAAAGCCATGGCATGTCCAATTCTGGATAAATTGTGAAAGTTCGCTTTATTTATTGAGTTGATATGATTGATTATATGAATATGATTGTTGAAGCCTGAGGACTATGAATTAATTTTTGCCACTGAAATCTAAATGGTTCATTATGAGTTTCTAAACTCAATTCAAAAGGCTAAATTAAAGAGTGCAAGCTGAGAATTTCTTGACTTGTTCAAAAAAGTATGTTTTTGTCAGGTTAACTATATACTTGTGCTTTAGAGTTACATAAATATATTGAAAATGATGTTAGAATTTGAAAATTTTAAATTGTTGGTGTGCAGGTGCGTTTGTATAGAGGTTTTAGAGAATGCCTAGTACTAAATCAAATATGTTACCACTTGAAAGCATAATGTACTGAATACGTGATGATTAGATGCTACAATAATGTGCAGCCATTCATAATTTTATGACAAATTGGAATTATATGCTTGAAAAAGAGTGATTGATTTATTGATCGAATTGTGAATGGGCAGACATGATATTTAAATTTGAGGTTTATGTTTGGATATTAAATGAATGAATTGGCTTGTTTATGTGCCAAGTGAGATCTATAATTCTTCTGTATGATTCTTTTTACTCATCTTTAACAGGAAGATAGTCCGGTTTTAGAGATGTGGTAGAATTTTCTACAGCATTTAAGGTTTTTAGATGACAATAAGATTGACGTTCAATAGAAAGTTGAGCTAAGCCTATTAGGAAACAAAGCCTGGTAATAAATTAGGTTCAACGTATATTCGAGGATCATTAGTTCTTTAAGAGACATGTAATCCAAAAATAAGAAGATATGTCAATGGATTATAGTTATTTAAGAGTTTGTAGAAATCAGAGGCATTTATATAGCATGTATGAAGTTTTTATTACAAGATTATAAGGTGCTTAATGAGATATTTGTTGTATTCTAGCTAGTACTAAACAATTAATTGTTAGTTTTTACAACCCTGAGAAATTATGAGAAGTAATAAAATAGTTGGGTGATCTAACCTTTAACCTTTCAACTATTCAGAAAATAATCTAACAGTTATAGTTGGAAAGACAGAAATGGCAAGGATCTAAGTTGTCAATACTTTATAGCTACAATTTTCAATTTCTTGATCTATGAATTTGTTCCAAGTTCTGGCAGTTTACCAGGTCTTCAAGTCATGCCTATCCTTAAAAGAGAGGAGATAGGAGTGACATTTAATGATATCTTACATCATTGAAAATGCTAAAAGCAGGCATGAAAATTAAATATAAAAGAAGAGGCAAAAAGGAAAGGAAGAAAGAAGTTCCCTTACCATTCATCTCTTTCAGTGCTGCTGCAAGGTCAGAAGGGTTGGAAAAGCTAACAAATCCATAGCCCTTGGTTTTGCCAGTCCGCTTATCTCTAACAACCTGTCATGTGATAACATTAAGGCAAGCACACTTAGCATCGATGTATATGACAAAAAAAACCCATAATCCACCATTTGGGGTGGTTCACGGGGCTAGGTTAGTTGCTTAAG
Source organism: Cnidoscolus chayamansa (assembly GCA_948266635.1). Taxonomy (NCBI): domain Eukaryota; kingdom Viridiplantae; phylum Streptophyta; class Magnoliopsida; order Malpighiales; family Euphorbiaceae; genus Cnidoscolus; species Cnidoscolus chayamansa. Next base: position 21,344 of record CAOGCB010212606.1, on the reverse strand, counting down.
GGGAGAAGATTTGGTTAATCATAAGAATGCACCGGACATCTCAACATAGAAGAAAATCAAGGAGAAACAGAAAACATGCTAATAAGATGAAAATGCAACCACAGATGCACAAGAAAAAAAAAATGCTATCTACAGTCTAGACCCAAACTCCACCCCCTACCCTCTTAAAAGATGGAAAATTGTGTGCAGCATACTTGGACAATTAAACTTTAAATAATGCCTCCATTTACATGATTATACCCAAAAAAAATCGAAAAATATTGGCTGCAAAAATAAATAAATAGTTGCACTTGCCACTAGGCACTAGCATTAACCCCTTTCCAGTCTAAAGCTAAAAATAAGTAATACAAGTAACCCTGAATTGCTGAATAAGTAATATCAGGTGAGTTTAAAGCAACATAAGTTAGACTTTGAAATATTCAAACAGAAATAGAAAGAAGTTCAATATAAGATTCTTATGCTCATATTACAAGTAAAATTACTGTCCAACAAACAAGATAGATGATTTTGATTAAATCTAGTACCATGTGAGACCTTTTATGAGTTCAGCTTGTGATAATAAGTTACTAAATTCAAGCTACTAGCTTATCTTGAGAAAAAGCTATCAAAGTAGTTAATGGAGAAGTTGTGACAAAACATCCCAAAGACGTTGGGTTCTATTTATATCAATATATGGAACCCACTTGAAAATTTTCTATGGGTTACTAACTGGACTCTAACTTATTCAAATCAATGGAAAGCTTAATAACTCGACTAATCCATGAGTCATATCATGTGAAATTTAACTAAATCAAGTTCCAGATACCTTTCAGCTATCCATATCCATATTAAATGGTCAACCCAGACTTCATCTATCTTGTAGATTGCATACTACATAAAAGGTCATATCATGTAAAATGAAGCCAACTCAAGCTCTGGTTACCTTCCAGCTATCCATATACATATTAAATGGTCAAACCAAACTTTGTCTATATTGCAGATTGCATACTAGACAAAAGACAAGATTTTAAAATCCTGGCATATATGAGCCCATTTTGTTAAAATTAGTGTCCCAAGAAAATCAGCTTATATATTGACAACCTTTGCAAGTTTGGAATGGAAACGCACAAGTTAATATAAATTATTCGATCAATTTGCAAGTTGCATTTACCTTAAAGTACAAAATCATACATGTTCTCTGGGTGCTTCAAAAAATAATCTGAAGACAGAATGTAAATGCTGAAACATGCACCCAAAAAAAATATTAAAGAAATTCAAGAAAGTTAAACACAAACTTACTCTAGCCATGTTAAATGAAGGAAACCGTGAAAATGCTTTTGAAAGAACATCATCATTCACCTCATTACCAAGATCACCGCAAAAAAGGCGATAATCATCTGCAGAATATAAGAAGTAAATTAAAATATTTGTGTAAATATAAGAGAAGACGTCAAAAGAAATACAAGTCCAACAAGAAAAGGAGACATGAGAATGATTGAAAAGAAGATAGATTAGATTGGATGAGTCATACTCTCAGGCCACTCTGCTAGTGTTGGATCCTCCCAACTTTGGCCAGCAGCTTTTCGGGGAATGGCTTTCTTTTTGGTTTCTTGTTTGTGCTCAATCTCACTGCTAGCAAGGGCTGCTTTCACACCCTCAAGTGCTTCAGGTGTAATTGTTTGTGCATCCCTTTGAAATAACTGTTGTGCCTGTTCAAAAGAACTTGCGGATTACACACTTGAAGTGTATCGCATGTGCTAGCGCTATAACACTATTATGAACACATGCAAGTTTACATTCACAAATATTTACTGCACCAATTCGTACTTAATGAGGAGAGGAATTCAACATCTATGGTGCATTATGGTTTTTGATTGGAGTAAAACAATAAGTAAATATATATGTCAAAACAGCCAATTTTCAAGATAAATTGGTCCCAAAAACAAAAACTCACTCCGATTTGGTTCAACAATTTTTATTTCACAGATATTCGATGTTCAACTTACCCCTGTACACATTGTATCGTTTCTTCTTGGTTTGAAAGTAAGGCCCAAAGTTTCAGAGAAGAAGCACAACAATCCGGCATACAAACACATGCAACAAAATCATATCAAACTTGCGCAATAAAACAGTTCAAACAACAAGAAAGAAAAATTAGCGCAGCAAAGAATAAAAAATGATTTACGAAACCCTAAAACCGCAAATTCATATCACAACATGATTCGATTAAAAACCTAAAAAATCTAAAAAATTAATTTACACATCATAAATACAAATAATATGAACACATATTGAAGCTGACCTGCTGGAATTGAGGAAGAGTGTAGACGGGTCCGACTGGAGCAGTGTAAACAGATGCGACAACGGGTTGAACTGCAGGCGGGGCGACGTAGGTTTGGACCGATTGCTGGAGGTGGAAGGGCATTGGAAAATACGAAGTGTTTGGCGTCGCCGCTGCTGTGGTGTATGTGAATTGCGACCCCGAAGAGGCTGAAGAAGTTGAGGCTGAAGAGGGAGGGATCGACATCGATTTCGATTCACGACTCGCCGTTTCCCAGGGTGAAGCCAATACGATTTATTGTAAGACACAGGCGAGACGCAAATTAAGGTGGGAATAGGAATGGGAAAATTGGTACATAAATTCAGTTTACTATTAAATTTATTTTATTTTTATTATTTAATGAATATATCTTATTATAAATTTCATTTCATTTATAAAATTTATTTAATAAAAAAATATAATATAAATAAAATAACAAGTATGTAAATCTGAGTATACAAATTTAATTTTAAAATTATTGACTGATTTTTCTGAATTTTATTAAATAATTTTATTTAAAATTAATAAATATTTCAATTCTTTTATAAATGAAAACATTAATTCTAATTTGATCTCCTCATTGATGTTTGTACATAAAATAGTATTATTACAAAAATACAAATACTAATACTTTATTTATAAGATCTTATAATACCAATATATATTATAAATGAGATTGTTTATTTTTAATTTTTATTATTATTGATGTTGTAACTCGTATATGCGATTAACGTAGCCGTTATCAAGTTTGAATAAAATAAAATTATTGTGATAGGTAGTCGACTAGTATAAAAATTTAACTAATTATCTTTCAAACAAGTCTAAGGGGGTATTATTTTTAATATTACTCGTAAATTTATTTTGTTAGAGGATATATAGGCTGATTTCAATTAGTTTGGGATCAAGGGTTGTTATATTATCGTTGATGTTGGAAAGCTTTAGTGGGTCTTGTTTGTCATATTTAGATTTGTGGGTGCCCTTCAATAGCGAAATTTAGTTTCTGCTGTAGGAGAAAGAGTGCTTTATTTTGATGCCATCAGGTTTATATTTAGGTTTAGGATTAGGGTAGGTTTGGATCTGCTAGAATCAGATTCAACTTTTTTTTTTCTTTAAAGAAAATATAATTCCTTCTAAATTATGTTTTTTTTTTTGGGGATTTTTTTACTCTAATATTTGCTGTTGCTTCAAAATCTGTGTTGGTGTTAAGCTGCCTCCAGTGAAGAAGCATATACAGGTTCTTGGATCTGCAACATGTAAGCTCGAATCCTACTTTTATTTTTAAATCATTCTTTTCATGTACATATATATATATTTCTTTGTCTTTTTTTTATGAAGGTTGTGATTGTGCTTTGTGAATTTTTCAATGAATTCAATTTCAGATCTTGATATCAATGGATTTTGTATTTTATGCTTTATAATGAATTATAATTTATGGTGGGTTGGGTTCTTTTTTAATTTAATATTTAGATCATATCAATAAGGTTTTCTAAACATAATGCATGTTTTGGATTTTGTCTTTCAAGTGCCAACTCATTTGATCATAAACATATAGTTTCTTGGATGCAAGTATAGCTATCAGACCAGTTCAATCATCAACCAACATCTTCATCCATTACTTTTTCTTTTTCAATTTGTTACTTTCTTTCTGAAAGGAAAATTATACCTTTTTGTATTCCTTCTTAGAAAAAAACTCTCCAAAAAACTATATATTTATGCCAGATATCTGAAAGTGCTAAAACCAATGACTGTATGGAATTAGGTTCTTATATGTTCTTACATTATTGAACTTTTATCTGTTTCCAGCGATGTATAAACAGATAATTGTTATTCTTTGTTATTTTGCATAGTATCGAATATTGAAGGGAATGGAACTCTTGAGATTTTGCATTAAGGAAGAGAATGATGACGTCCCATCAGTTCCTCCTGGTTTCGAGTCATTTGCTGCTTTCACTTTAAAGAGGGTCCAAGATGGTGAAAAACGAGAAACTCAAGATGTTTCAGCCTATTTAAGCACTTCTGAATTACAGTCAGTTAAGATGGAAATGGACACCCACTCTTATACTGACACAAAAATTGCAAGGTCTCTCCGCCATAGAGCTTGGATAAACTATGGACAATCAGACATTAATACTTCGGAGGATGAATCTGATTCGGAAAAGCTTAATCTAGTTAGTATTTGGTATTACCGTATTGATTATCAAATCCCTTTTTTGTTTTTTGTTTTTCTCTTTTAATACTTATCCGAACCTTTTTTTGAAAAAAAAAAAAAAAAAAGCCATGTTCCTGTACAAGCGCAGTAGTTTTGGATAGTGCCTTCACATGCTGATCTTCTTTTTAATTTCAGAATCTCAGTTTGAGGCCTTTTCTTCCCAAGGGAGTTGTTCGTGGGTGTGCACAGTGTAGAAATTGCCAAAAGGTTAGCTTAGTCATTTTATTTTTCACATACTTGTGTGATCTTTTTGTGCAGTCCAGCTACTGTGCTGTAGCTTGCTGCTATTTACGACGGTCTTGGAAGGGTTGTAGGTGGTGTAGGCATAGTTCAACCTGATGTTATATTTATTTTAGTTCATTTTTTATCACTTATCCTCTGTTTTCCAGTATAATGAAAATGATCGTTTATTCTTTGATGTAGGTCACTGCAATATGGCGTCCTGAATGTGCTCGCATGCCCGACCTTGAGGATGCTCCTGTATTCCACCCTACTATAGAGGTTTATGCTATTCCTCATAGTTTAATTATCTGGTTCTCATCATCTCTCTCATATTTGTAGATTTGAGAATTCTTTACTTTTAAAGAGTATAGATTTTCTGAACATGTACTCAACATTTTTCTAGGAGTTTGAAGATACTTTGAAATACATAGCTAGCATACGGCCAAAAGCTGAACCATATGGAATATGTCGCATTGTTCCTCCTCCTTCTTGGAAACCTCCTTGTCCTCTGAAGGAAAAATCTATTTGGGAGGGTTCTACTTTTGCAACTCGTGTCCAGAGGGTTGACAAACTGCAGAATCGAGATTCAATGAAGAAAATGTCTAAGTTATATAACCACACCAGGAGGAAAAGGAGAAGATGCATGCAAGTGGCAGTAGATTGTGGGGCAGACACTGGAAATATCTCTGGGTGCAATGATGCTGGTGTTTCTGAGCCTGAGAGTTTTGGATTTGAACCTGGTCCGGAGTTTACTCTGAACACGTTTCAGAAATATGCAGATAATTTCAAGGCCCAATACTTCAGGAAGAATGATAACGTCATGGATAAGGGAGGTAACACGGCAGTGCTTCCTGATAACTGGGAGCCAACAGTGGAGAATATTGAAGGTGAATACTGGCGGATTGTAGAGAAAGCAACTGAAGAAATGGAGGTATTGCATGAAACTTGAAAAGACTGAATCTTATTATTTGGGTGAAAACACTTACTTGTATGCTTTATTTGCACCATCTCATCTCTCTCTTTCTTGCAAAGTGAATTACCAAGTGAATCATATTTTTTTAATTATTTTTTTTGTCCTGTAGGTGCTTTATGGGGCTGATCTCGAAACTGGGGTTTTCGGCAGTGGGTTTCCAAAATTTTTCAGTCAAGTTGATTCTGATATAAATGAGTGTTATGCAAAGTCTGGTTGGAACTTGAATAACTTTCCAAGGCTTCCTGGATCTGTCCTTTCCTATGAAAGTGGTGATATATCTGGTGTTCTAGTGCCATGGTTGTATATAGGAATGTGCTTTTCTTCCTTCTGTTGGGTAAGGTCAAATGTAACTAGTTCACCGGTAAACCAAATGTTTGGCTTCCAGACAGTATGAATATATATATATATAATAGATAGGTACCTTGGATAAATGTGTACTGAGTCTGCATATATGTTCCAATGTGCCTATGTATGAATCATTTATATGCTATGGGTAGGACCGGGTGTATGTCAATGCATCTTTTAGATGTATACTATCAAGTGATGATGATAATTGATAGGTACAGTCTTGATGAAAAAGGACAAACATTACTATTATTTTTTTGCTTGCCACATGATATAAAAAAGCAGTAAATCTCACCCTTTAATCCTTTCTTGCTTCCATTGTGGTTAAAGCCATTGAGCTATATCCAGTAAACAAGTCTTTAATTGCTGATTATAATGAAAGCTAAATTTGATGTTCGACTTAAATTGTCAGTCTAATTGGAACAATGGTTGGAGCCTTAAATTCATCTGTTTATTTTAGATGCTGAGTATTACCAACTCTCATGTTTTCTTTTTGTTTAATATTCTGAACAGCATGTTGAAGATCATCATCTATATTCACTGAATTATATGCATTGGGGTGACCCAAAAATATGGTATGGGGTCGCAGGGAAGGATGCCATTAATTTGGAAGAGGCAATGAGAAAGCATTTACCTGATCTTTTTGAAGAACAACCGGACTTGCTTCATAAGCTGGTGAGTAAAATTTCCCGTTCTCGTGTTACCATGTTAGTTTCCATAGAATAAAAGGTCTGCTTTTTGGCTGTTATTTGGACTTGATGCTTGTTGACTAGCAGAAGTTGGATGCAAATACACTACTGGCTTGCAAGTAAATTTGTAACACATTAGTCATAGTTTGCCCTTATGGTCTTGAATTGTTAGTTTGATTGAGTCTCATTTGTAGGTAACTTTTACCTGTCAAGATGAAAAAGGAGGAAAATATTATTCTTAAAATGGGTGTTTGTGGGAAGTTAAGATGAATTGGTAATCTTTCTTCATTTTTATCATGAATTTGTGGATGGTTTTAGGATGCATGAATAAGTTTGATAATTAAAATTCTCCGTTACCTGAGCAGTCTGCATTTCTATTTATAATTTTTTCCATGTTCTCATATTGTTAATGTCATATGCAGGTGACACAGCTTTCTCCTTCCATATTAAAATCTGATGGGGTACCAGTCTATCGATGTGTACAAAATTCTGGAGAGTTTGTCTTAACCTTTCCTCGAGCATATCATTCAGGGTTTAATTGTGGCTTCAATTGTGCGGAGGCAGTAAATGTAGCCCCTGTTGACTGGTTGCCCCATGGACAGATTGCTGTAGAGCTTTATCGTGAGCAGGGACGAAGGACTTCCATCTCCCATGATAAACTGTTGCTTGGAGCAGCAAGAGAAGCTGTGAGGGCTCATTGGGAACTTAATTTAGTGAAGAAGAATACAGTGGATAACTTAAGGTGGAAAGATGTATGCGGGAAGGATGGAATATTAGCAAAAGCACTCAAGGTAAACTTAAGCTCTCCTGATTTTTGTTTCTTTGGCAATGATTGACATACCGGAACATTGCAATTTGAACTTGGTCTGATTTTTCAATTACAGCAATTTGAATGAATTTACAACTTCCAAGAAATTATTCTAATAATTTGATGTTCATATGTCTGTCTGCATTTGTGAATGGACACCTGAACTGGGATTTAGGACCCAGTCTAACTCCAATATTTAGTAAAACTTAATATGCAGTTACTATTGGACTGAGGTTCATTCCAATAAAAGAATTAGTATTCATGGTCAACTTAAGTGTTCAGAAATTTATAGGATATGAACCCCAAATAATAAGTTTGAACACAGCGGAAAAGTTGGAATTGTGTGATTATGCATGCGTAATAAAATAAAAATAATAAAACATATGCTAAGAACTTTGTTCTCATTTGATGGATCTCTTTTATTGTCTAGGAACGTGTTGAGATGGAACATGTGAGGAGAGAATTTCTTTGCAGATCTTCACCGGCACTGAAGATGGAAAGCAATTTCGATGCCACGAATGAAAGGGAATGCAGTGTCTGCTTTTTTGATTTGCACCTATCTGCAGCAGGATGTCATTGTTCTCCAGATAAGTATACATGCCTGAATCATGTGAGGCAGATGTGTTCATGTGGTTGGGGTACCAAATTTTTCCTATTTCGCTATGAAATCAGTGAATTAAACATCCTTGTTGAGGCATTGGAAGGAAAATTGAGTGCAGTATACAGATGGGCAAGATTAGATCTTGGACTGGCCCTGACATTTTATGTCTCCAAAGACAATTCAGAAGACTCTAAATTATCTTATTCACCAGATAGAAGAGCACATAAAGAAGTGAGATCAAAACTATCAATGGATCTTGATAAAGATGTAGATAGTAAAGGAACTACCAGTGAACTCACAGTGACTCCATTGAAGATCCTTGGTGAGACTGCCTCAGTAGGAAAAAAGGCACCTCCTGAGGAAGCAACTTTGAAAGGCACACAGACACCTTCTATGTCCTGTATTTCTTTTCAAGCAACTGAGCATCAAAATCATGATTCAAAGCTCAATAAAGAATCCATTCTTTCTTCTATAAGTTTAGGAACATTAGTTTGCCAGCTATCTCAAGAAGACATGTCCTACGCTGGAGATCTCACTTCATCAGAATGTGGAATGAAAAACCCTTCAACTTTGGGCCACGATAATATTGTTCTTCTTAGCGATTACGACAGTGATAAACCAAAGGAACCAGTTGCAGAAAGAGCAACTGAAATTTCTCTTGGAAAGCACTTGGCAGTTTCTAAGGGGTCATCTAGTTTTGAGGATGGTCCCTTTAATGACAATAAAGGTACAATCGTAATTGCTCCAGTGAGTGATGAGGCAGTAGTTAGTAAAAATGATGTTATTTCTTCCAATGATCCTGATGGAAAAATGAAGAATTGCTCGATCCTGTAAAAGTGAACACAAACATGAACATAGTAAAATAGGTCTTGCATCTAATGGGGCAGACATTTCTTGCCATGCAGGCTATGCTAGTGCAGAATGTTGTAAGACTGTTCAGGGTTCTCCAAACATGAGAGAAACCACTAAGGATCAAAATGTGGCAAATGTCAATTGTGCGCAGCTACAGCTGTGTAGCATTCCAAATCCTAATGATGAGGATAAGATCGGAGTAAATGCCACCTTAAATCCAGTGGATAACTTGAGAACTATGGTAGGTAGCCCAGTCTTTATCACCAAATAATTTGGATCCATATTTCGGCCAGAAGGGTTCCAGAATTGCCAAAGTAGTGCGGAGGATTAACTGTAATGCTGAGCCTCTGGAATTTGGAGTTTTACTTCCTGGAAAATTTTGGTGCAACAGCCAGGCGATTTTTCCCAAAGGTATAGTGCAGTTGTTACTTGTTAACTCTAGATAGTCCAGAGTCCAAAACTATTTCTGCAGGAAATAGCTTCACTTATATTATCAAAATTTGTTCTATTTGATGCAGGATTTAAGAGCAGGTTAGATACATAAGTATTTTAGATCCAACAAATATGGGTTACTATGTTTCAGAAATTCTGGATGCAGGGCGAAATGGACCTCTGTTCATGGTAATTCCAAAAAATTTTCCCTATAGTCTGGAACTGCTAGTTTATCAAAAATCAGACAACTATATATATATATAGTTGAGAAGGTCGTGATGATTTTTGTACTTGGAATTATTATCTGCCTTGTAAAGCCTTATTTGTTATAGTTTGTAAATTAATAGGTGACTAAATGTTATTTGATCATTGAGAATGACCTTGTGGCGGAAGAATGTGGCATCTGCTTTTAACATTGCTAAATTTCATTTCTCATAGCTGTGAGAAACATTTGATGGAACTTCATTGGCATATTATCAATATGTCAATGGTTCATTGGAAAGAGTATTATTGGGGATAGCATTTCTCAAGATAAGAATGGATTGCAGGTTATGGGGAAACGATGTACTGGATATCCCCAAAGAGTCTATGCAAATCCCTCTAGATTCATGATAACTCTTGGAGAACTATTCATAGGTTGAAAGTGATATTTATGATATGTATCTTAAAATCTTATTTTGTACAAAGCAATCAAGTCGGGACGAAAATTGTGGTTGATGTAAATATTTCACTTGTACTGTCCTGGCTGTGTACTCTTAACCGGAGGATGAATTGAGATTTGAGATTGTTGTCAGCGTTGCATCAAGTTACAAAAAATTGAATAAAATGTTTTATCAGATTAGAATCTGAAATTTTTTTCTCTCATTTCTTAGGTGTCCTTGGAGCATTTTCCAACTGAGGTATTCATTCACCTTTCAGCAGCCAGATGCTGGGAAATGGTGAGAGAGAGAGTAAATCAAGAGATAACAAAGCAACATAAATTGGGAAGAATTAACTTGCCTCCTTGGCAACCTCCTGAGAGTCTTGATGGCTTTGAAATGTTTGGGTTTTCTTCACCAGCAATTGTTCAGGTAAATTAACTGTGGGGCAGACCATCCTTTTTTCTCCAATGCTTTCTTTCTGATGATTCTGGATGACAGTTCGCAATCCTGCATATGGTACAGTTACTGCTTTCTTGGCATTTACATAATAACACCTAAGATTCTGTTGTACTTTCATTCCAATTTATTTTAAGTTTTGTGGGTCTTGGTGATATAAGTTTTGCATGTTAGTGTCAGAATAAAAATGCATTTTTTTGCCCTGAGTTTTAAATGGCAGAAGTTGCATTGGCGATTCGTGGCAATTTCCTTCATAAATTTTTATTTTTCTTTTATTTCTTCACAGAACAAATGCTTGCATAGAACACCAAATTATGTGTCTAGTACTTATTTTCTTTTAGCAGGCCATAGAGGCATTGGATGGAATTCGAGTTTCCACAGATTATTGGGACTCCAGGCCCTACTCACGGCTTCAGGGTCAGATTCCACAACCTTCTGAATCCAAAGAAATTGAAGGCTATATACAGGAACATCTAAGGAAGATAATAATAGAGGGATTCCACGTAGCAATCTACTACCTGAGGGAGTTGACATGAAACTCCAAGGCTTATTCAAGAAGGCAAACCCAGAAGAATTATACTCACTGAGTCAAACTCTTAACGACTCTCATCCGACAGGCTTAATAAGACTTGTTAATGAAGAGATTCAAAGTCGCCTTCGATAATTCAATAATTTGGTCTTCAGGAGGATCTGGAACCATGTTCGCCATTGCAATTGTTTCCGGCTGCTGTAAACTCCAAATTCTCACGTTCACGGTGCACATACATCTCCATTCAATATGCTCAAAGGGGAAAATATGGAAAAGGCAAGGAAAGATTAAGATATTGTATGTAATTCTTGTCCAAAGTTGGCATTCATAACAGAGGAGAAGCTGACAAGGTATCTGGTGGACAACACTCAATTTTGCAATACAGTAATCATGAACACCTTCTCAGGTATCTGTATTCTTATCCATTCTTGACATTTTCCTTATGTACTGATGTTCCTGACATTATTTACAGCTTAGAGACTGTCCGTACGGGCTTAGCACGGTTGGTACTCGGATGGTAGAATTGGTATCAAAGAGCCAAGATTCGATTTCCGACAACGGCAGCGTGGGAATTTCATTCTCTGGGTAGGCTTTGTATGCATCGGGCCTTGAGCCTTCCATCTAAGAGGCTGCTGTGTACCGTGATTTACCTCTCCTCTTATACTGTCTTATACTGTCGTGCTGGATGAAGGACCCTTAAGATTTATCAAACTTTTTAGTACCAAAGCTGAGAGTCGAAGCTGATGTAGTCCGTTCTGAAAGAGAGAGAGAGAGAGAATTCAAACATTGCGGCTTTTGTAGTTAGTTGAGTTCCCACAAATGGCGAAGAAAGGAAAGCCCATTATCTTTACATATATTTGCTAGCAAAGAAAAGGATCCAACGGCCAGAAAACAGCACAGGTTGCAAAAAAGTAGAAGGAAACGCTCGAGATACGAGGCGAGGGAGGTGGGTGGATAGTCCGTACAAATGTCCACGTGGGATCAGCGTACGGAGTAGAACTAAAATCGAGGTGGAGAAATGCCTTTGCCTGCTGATCTGGTACTGCATCCAACTCATCATGTTTATAATTTTATGATTTTTTCTCCTCTCATTTCTTCGAGAATATTGTTTATGGTTTATATATATATATATAAAAAACAGATCATTTTTAAAATTTTAAAATATTATTGATACCACTATAAATAAATTTTTAATGTGTTTTTATGGAGTCGTATAGGCAACAGGTCAGCACCAGGCACGGCGGCTTCTCCTGTACGAAGATGATGCTGATGGGGATGGGTTATATCAAAGAAAAAATATTATAATAATATTTGAAAGTTTTTCTTCCTATTAATTATCTAATTTTTATTATTAGTCTATTTATTTTATAAAAAAAAGTTATTGTATGAGGTTTAAATATTCAAAAAATTAATTAATGAAATATCTTTTTATTATTAAGTTTTTACTTAATTTATTTATTAAATAAATTTAAAAATTATATTTAATTTTAATTTATTTAAAAAGTAAAATTAAATTTTTATTAAATGGAAATTTGAATAGCTATGAATCTTTACAGCAAAAGCCAATCTCGGTTGGAGATATCTTCAACAAAGCTTATAAGGGAAAAAAACGAATTTCAAAAGAGATGCTAATTATGATAAACCCTAGCTCAATTTCACAAGACAGCAGCATGCATGCACGCATGCAAATATACGATTATTTGCAGAAATCTATTCTTTAACTTTTGATGTTGAAATTGTTGCAGTGTGGTGCTCATTGCAAAGGCGATATACATAATTCCTAGTAGAAATTAGGTTTGTGATTAGCGTTCTTATTAGTTGAGTAACCTAATCAGATAAGATTTTCTTAGCATGTTATTCAATTTTGTACATATAGCATAACAGAAATGCTTGTGGGTATGGTTTTAAATTAATAAACCCATTTATTTTTTATTGATTAATTTGATTTATATGTGTTCTGATTAAAGTCCTTATATACTCACCTTCAAATTGGAACTCCAAAAAGAGAATAAGCAAAGATTGCAATGAAATCCATGCAACTCTTCACTTATGGACAAACATGCAACACAAAACACATCAATAACAGCAAATTGAAAGAAAGAAAGAAGAAGAGATGTAATGAATTCTGAACCACATATACTGTTGGAAGACTGATATGTATGTATGTATGTATATCATGAACCAGTCAACTTATTAAATAAAGCTATCTCAATGTGTTTTGACTCAAACATGTAATGAAGTTGTTAAATATGCATGCAATTGACCTATGTTTATAGTCACCTAATAAAGAAAGGAAAATAACAAGAAAGATTTTGAGAAAACCCTAAATCTACAAGTTTGAAGTCATCCAATGCCAGGGAATCCATTTGATATGGCATAAAGAAATGGACTTGACTAAGCTAGCTGTTGAAGAACATCATTAAAGAACATAAAAAACCATATTCTTAATATTTGTTGATCAAAGGTGGATTATGAAATATATATGATGATGGGTTTTGGATGTGTAATGTGTTTGATTAATTTGTAGAGTTATTCACATTATCTTTAAATGGATACCCAACTCCACCAACTCTCTAATGTTATGTCCTTCACTACTAGCTAGGAATATTTACATGTTATTACATTTAAATTGAATTTCATATGAGCTTATATATATATATATATTATATTAAATGCAGAGAATATGAATATCATACAAATAAACCTCTCATTCAAATAAATTAACTAATACCGTATAATGTTTTGTATTACTATATGACATATGCTTGACCTTTGCACTATTTATTATTTTCAAAGGACAAACAAAAGAATTATTACATAGATGATTAAATTAATTACGTACTGTGTGTGTACTTTTTAGACATCAAGTGTGTGAAATTTCATTTCTGTTTTTTCAAGGTTTTGTGGACAGAACAGATAAGCTTAAGAAGAGAGCAACAAGAGCTAACAAGCACTTAGATTATATGTTCAAAGCACAAATTCCATATATGCTAGTAAACTATTATGGCTACATTAGCACTACTACTTGTACTAGCTCATTGCAGGACGTTTGTCCCTTAAAGAGTAGTTCAAATGGTACCCACAAATCCAAACATATGCTCTTACAAAGTAAAGCAAAGTTCATTAAAAACCATCTCTTTATAGAATAAAAAAAAGAGCAGAAAAATAATACCCATATATGGATAAAGCTGCTGCTGATACTGAGTCCCCATCATATAGCTTCAATTCAAGCTTCTTGTTTTCATATTCCAACTCTCTTCTCTTTCATTACTGGCTAGCCCGCACCTGAATCAGGAGGTGGTGGTGGTGGTGCTTCTTGTGGTGTTGATTTTGCTTTTGGTTTAGGCCTTTTTCGCTTCTTCTCGTAGCTGACTCCTCTTGCTTTTGCCTGAAAATCCCTAACCTCCCTCAGGTAAATCCTCACTGCTCTTGCACCAAATGGGTTCCCTTCAGGCCTTCCTCCATGCTCCTCATAAGCTGCTCTGAGTCTTCCGATCAGTGCATCCAGGCTTCCCCACGCCTGGCGGAGAGGGCATGGACAAGGTGCTGGTGGATTGGGAAGGCCAAAAAATGGACAAGTTTGATTGTGGACTTTAGTCTTGCCAAATTGATCAAGGTACGTAAGGAATTCAAGAACATGGGCACCACTGCACATGGGAAGCGAAAGAGGAGGCCTGTGATTCCTAAGATACTGGCAGAATGTGTTCCAGTCTCTACGTTTCTGGTTCTCATAGCGACTTGGAGTGGAAGATGGGGAAGACGTTGCGGGTGGCGTGTTGGGAGTGGTGGAGGACGTGATCGAGACACCCATTACTGGGCTTGAAAATGGTGGGTTTGCTGAAGAAGATGCCAAATCCATGTAAAAAGATGATATATAGGAGATGAGATTAGGGTTTTACTGCTGTCTTTATCAGGATCCTGCCAAGAGATTTGTCCTGATTCTAGCTGCAGCTCTTCTTCGTGCTTGTCTTACTACAGTTTCCTTCCCCTTGTTGCTTATTTGTGAGGAAACGTGACGACTCGGAAGAAACCTAGAGAGAGGCAGCACTTTCTTGTTCTCCAAGTGAGCAGGGATAGTGTATCCCCTTGAAATGGATAAGTAGGAAGCTTTGTTGTTATCCTCTTTGCCCCTTTAGGAATGGGTATTAATTTCTTGTGAAATCAGAACACAAGAATAAACAAAAAGGGGATCAGTAACCACGAATTTGCATGGCCTTCCACAGACAACACACAGAGAGAGAGAGAGGAAGGGTTTTGAAATTGATGGTGATTAAAGAAAATTTGTAGAAAAACTTGAAAGGGAACACAAGATTCTACTTAAAGAATGGCTGCAGTCTGAAAGAAACGCAGTTATTGGTAGTTGATATCAGAAATATGCTTAAAGAGAAGATCAGATCATCAGATTTTCTTTCCAGGAAAAGAGCAAGCAACTCAAGTTAACACTGTAGATAAAGTTAGAGAGAGAGAGAGAGAGAGAGAGAGAGGTAGTAGCTAGGGAGAGAGAGAGGATGGTCAAATAGTCACATTGGCATTGGATATTTGGGGTGATAAAAATGACAAGTTATTGCTATAATTGAACAGGTTTGGCAGTGAGCAGAATTGAAATATGACCCATGAGCCACAACACTTAAATTATGCTCTTGAAATCGCGTGCTCCTCACTCCCCTCTTCATTAGGAACCTTCATAGCAATTGCTTGTGTGCGCTCCCCTCCAAATAATCATTTCCGTTTCCTTTTTCATAAAAATGTCATTGCTAATCTTCTTCTTAATGCTTGTATTTGTCACAGCTTTTATAATCAACTACAGCTAGAAACTGTGCTTGTGTCCTTTCCTTCCGCAGTGGCAAATCGTACACACACACACACACACACAGAGTCTTGGTGTTTGATTAAAGAGTACATGAAGAACACTCTCATATTAAAGTTTTACAGGTGAAAATGGAAGTAGGTTTTACAGCTAAGGCACAAGAGAACTGCCTTTTTTTTTTTTTACTACTATTATGGCTCTTTTGACAATAAGGGATATGATGTGTCTTCGTACTGCCTTTTTTTTTTACCTTAGTTTTTTTTTGGTTTTGACTAGTAACTGATTACTTTCCATTGGGTAAAACCTCAGTAACTAAAGGTTTTTACACTGCTACACCAAACCCTTTCCTTTTCTTAATTATGTAAATTAATTATTTAATTTTTGTGTTATAATAAAATTACTCCATCTTATTAATAACATTGTTTCCTCAAATTTTACTTCGAATTATCTTCATTCATGATCTAATTTTGGACGAGATATTGTTTTTTCGTATTTCTCTTCATCGTCGCCGATCAAATATATACAAAGTTTTTAGACTCTAAATTAGATTTTTCTCGTGAGCTGTTGAAGCTTTAATTTACACTCGAACACACATATTCTAATTTCATTGATTTATTTATTAAAAAAATAGTATTTATCATTCAGATTGAAAAATTCAAATAGAAAATAATTGAGCTCTCGTTTTACCATATTTAGAGTATAATACACTAAAAAATAGTACGGACAAAAAATAACGAAGAATAATCTAAATAAAGATATCTTAGTTGTTCTTCCCTTCACAAATGATACTATTGATCGGAGGAACTTATTTATTGAATTTTTATAAGTATATAAACTTTTTAATGTATTTTTAAAAATTAAAAAACCAATTACTTAATTTTATCATAATGCAAAATAATTTATTTTTCTATAATTAATTAATTTACTTTCCAATACTCTCAAGCAAAATTAAATTAATTATTTTGGCTTTATATATATTCTTGGTCAAAATTCAGTGCAACTTAATTTACTAATTCATATTTCAATTTATCATACTATATTATAAATATTATTATCTTTTATAAGCAAATTTATGTATTGCGAAATTAATTTATATATTAAGCGGAAATCATATTTTTTACGAACTAAATTCTCTAAAACCATATGAAACAGAAAATATATTACAATAGAGTTTATTAGATTATGTATGACTAACTAAATTAAATAGCTAACTTGTTAAAATGATAGTGAAAAATATCGAAATCAAAATAAAAATATCATAGATTCAGATATAATTTATTAAAATTAAATGTTACATCTTCAACGATTGAAAGTTTATATAAAATACTAATTTTTATATAAACTACTGAGAAGATTATATCGGAAAAATCAAAATCAAATAAAGAAGTACGTGGAAAAGAAAATAGAATGTGAGAAGGTATTAGGGATTTGAACATGTGGATGTTGAAATTTTGATTGGTAAAGTGTGTTAACAAGAAGAAGCAAAGGGCATAGGCATAGTCTAAAATAATAAAACTTGAAAAGATTCGTCCTTACAAGAAGTGTGATGGAGATGAAAGCTACATCCACCATCAATGATGAGGAGAAAAAATAAATATGAGAAATCAGAAATTCAAACATTGGGTGGTGTCATTTCAATCTTCAACAAAGGTAGGTTGGTGTTGACCCGTTTATTACCGCGACTCGGAAATATTTTATCTTTTAATAAACGTGTAGTAAACTATAAATACGAGAAAATTTATATTGTACACCTCAAAAATAACAATCTACTTTCAAGCTCTCAGATGACTCACTTCAATTTTTATCACATCATATTTACTTCATTTCAAGACATTTTTATTTTATTATGTTCGAAGTCGATTTATTTTTCGTATTTATATAATATTAATTAAATTAATTTATTTTGTATTAAGATTTTGTATGGTATCATATTTCATCTTATGTAATGTATACCAAATTTTTTCTTGAAAATAAATGTTAATATCTTCAAAAGAAAATGCTAAACTTTAGTTCCCTTAGTATATTTGGGAAGCTAGCTACATTTCATATGGTGCCTGAATTTGTAAGTATTTAGTTTTAGAAGGTAAAAAATATTATAATTCAAAACAAAATTAATAAAATAAATTATCAATCATTTAAATTACAGTCTCTTAAATTATGATTTGTTTGCAGGGAAATATCGTAATTATTTTTTTTTTTTTACTTTGATATATGTTAATGTCAACTTATTGAATCGTATTGAATCAAATCGAACTATTTCTTGAGGAGGGTGTAAACTTCCAAAATGAAGATTCTTTTCATTCTTTCCCGTCTTATATCTTTTTCTAATGATCGAACTAAGATGATTATCTAGTTCTCTAAACAGAGATTCTTATTAGATAGAATGAAAGAATAAGTCACTCGAGAAATATGATTACCTCTGTGGGAGAATTTATTAGAATATAATTTATTTTGAGCTGTTTAATCAGTATTCCTTTTGGAATTAATACTTAAAAGTAAAGGCAGCTGAAATGGTAAAAAGGACTTTAAAGGTTGAGAACAAATTGAACTCATTAAAAAAAAAAGGGGGGGGGGGCGAGAAAAATTAGATAAGTAAAGAGAAATAGAATGTATAGGAATTAATTAAGTCATTGATGATTAATGGATCCACTTAATTAATAAATCAATGTATGTATGTATGTATGTAATAATGACATGGATAATTTCTTCAAGAATGATTGTTTTTGTTTGAAAAAAAACCACACAGCAAAGTCATTGGATGTGATTATTATGAGTTGGTAGATTTAGAAAAATCAAAATTTTTAATATAAATTGGAAGTGTTTTTATAAATAATAAAATCGCTCTTGAAATGAATTCTTGATCTGTGCAGTACTTTCTGATGAAGTAATTATGAAACATATCCATCTTAGCTACTTTTTCATTTTGCACATTTTCTTCTAATGCTGACATCCTTTCCAGCTTTTTCCATCTTTATATATACAGATATAAAGAATATGTATGAATGATCAAAAGCAACAGAATTAGGAACCTTCCTGGTCTTAATTTGAATAATTGATTAGGACCCATTTGATTTGATTTGATTTAAGAAGGCATACATACATATGTTTCTTCTTCTTCACATTTAACAACCAAAACAAAATATGTTTATTTCATTTAAAAAATCTTGAACATTAAGACTCAAAGGTACCAATCTGATCCATCACTCAATCATTACTCTTACAAGTGTCTACATTTGATTAGTACCCTAAAATCAGGGCAGCCCTTAATCAATCTTACCCATTACCATTGCTCTTTGAGGGTACAAAAGGTATATAGAATTTGGACATTAGTAAGAAGCAGCATGTTTACTTAAAGAAATCCAAGCAGGAATTCATCTTCTAAATTGCCATGTTCTTGGGGACTCTGACAAGGGAGATCAACCATATCTATCAATCAAAAGGTACCCAACAACCCAATTAATGCTCAAATATTATTCAACATCTTGGATGCATTATAAACTAGTCTGAAATTTGTTTTTCATATTTTCAATTTTATTTTTATATTCACATTAATTTGATTATTATTATTTGAATACATCAATCTTAATATCTCATGTGTTATCGGCCCATTAAATTGATATTAAATCTTATTTGTATCGAGTCAGCACACTAAATATAAATTGTTTCCACCGAAGATTTACTCTATACATGAGATTTGAACTCTCGATCTCATTTAAGGGAAAAGAGTACCGAATCACCCATCTCAATGTCTATTTGTTCATGTCTTCGTTGTTAAATATTGATATTAGTTCGGACGAAGAATCTATATCCTATAAATTAAGATTTCCTTTATTAGCTTCCATAAACATTATACACTATTTCATACAGAGCAACACTGCTGAAGCCAGTTTACTTCTAATGAAGGGTGAAACACTTCTACTTAACAGATTGTAATGATCTTATTCAAGAGAAATTCACAGCAATTTCTTCCACTAGCTGCCATTTTCAATCTTGCATCCCTGTCAAAACTTGCTGCAATTTAAAGTCAGTAGAAATAAGAACTGTCAGAGATGGATGTGAGTAAAGGATAGGTCTATTACCTGAAGGCATGACAAAGAGTACTGCACATCATTTGCTGATATTTGGTGGTGAAGGACAATCCTGATTCTGACAAACGAAAGGAAAGAAGAACACAAACACAACTTGTTTTAGCTCCAAGTTTAGATATGACAACGAAAACAAATGCATTTGCTGATATAATAAAGAATTCTTTACATGTTATGCAAATTTCAAGAAAATCATATCAAGTGCTCAGAACCATATGTTGAAGCTTATACAAAATTTTTAAACAGACCTGAATGGCCCTGCTAACATCACAAGTATACCACGTTGTTCCAAGCTCTTGCATAGAGTCTCTGCTGTAAATTTGGAGTCCTCTTCTATGTCCACATATATCTGGTCAATTGACACTTATCAGCTTATATGTTCTGTCGTCAGATATGAAATTTTCAATCCAATGTACTGGAGCAGCAACAGGTACAATTTGGAACATAGGTAACAGATTGACTTACAATGTTGGTTTCTACAGCAGCAACATCCACTCTTAGTCCTTTAATCTGATTCAGGCCCTCTGAGAAAACAAATCAATTAATTTTGCAGAACGAGAGTAACCCCTTATAAAGCAAGAAGAAAGAGCTAAAATCAAGCATATAGATGCTAACCTGCGAGTGCCTTGGCTTTCTTGTGATCATCCTCAAGCTTTCCGACGTTCTCTTGTAGGGCAACTAAAGCAGCAGCACAAAGGATACCAACCTGTCTCATTCCACCTCCTAATGTTTTCCTGAGGATTCTTGCCTAAGCCAGTACACAACTAAGAGTTATACTCTATTTTTAGTCAGTAAAAAGAAAAGCAGGCTTTCCCCATCAAAGCAAATACCATTGCTACCTTGGCAATGAAGCTTTTTGAACCAGCTATAACTGAACCAACCGGTGCACCCAAACCTTTTGATAGGCATACCTGGATAAAAAATTTAAGGAGATAAATGAGAATAATACCAACACAATGAGTAAAAGAATATCAGTCATCTTGAAAAAAAAAAAGAAGACTGATAACTTCATCCCTTCATCATACCGAGACTGAATCAGCAGCTTGAACAAGGCTATGCACTCCTACTCCAAGTGCCTGAGGGACAATATTTTCTGATCAGATACTCAAAACAGCAATCAAAATATACTTATAATGTTTTCTATGGAATTTTGTAAAGAGAGAAAAGAACAGTAGTAGCATGGGCGGGGGGGGGGGGGGGGGGGGGGGGGGGGGGGGGGGGGGGGGGGGGGGGGGGGGGGGGGGGGGCGGGCGGCGGGGGGGGGGGCGGGGGGGGGGGCGGGCGGGGCCCGCCGCGCTCGGCCCCCCCCCGGAGCCAGCCCGCGAGGCCGCGGAACCCAACAAAAGAGGGATGAGGAAAGACGAGATTAGAAAAAGAACCTTAAAAACAATAGAAC
>CAOGCB010212537.1:0-18359 GCA_948266635.1 Cnidoscolus chayamansa | reverse complement strand
TTTGAATTTCCAATAAAAGAACTGAGCTTCACATAGGAGTTCACAGCATTACTTTTGGCTCAATAAGAAATTCAATAGTTGCAAAGTTAAGATTTTCACTGCCTGATAACAACTTCGGATTTTGGAAATAGTTATAGATGAAATATAGCTTATAACCAAGCAAATTTTTTGTAAGTTAAGTAGCTGCAGCATCACTTACAGAAACAGCAATTCGCGAGCCTTTGTACCAGGAATTATTCTCTCCCCTGTTTTGCAAAAAGCGTAGTATCTCCTGGTTGAAATAATGATAGTAACAATAATAACAGTAAGTGCAACGTTTTCTGAAAAAAATATCATCAAAATGTTCATAATCATAGACAAGGAATGTGATCCAAAAGTAATTACCTGTCCCATACGATCCCAGAAACCTCGGCAAATGGCTATGAACACATGAGCTTCAACAACAGATTGTAGATGATCTATTGTCCTTATAAGAAGATCTTTCAAAGGCTGCATTCTATTCCTTAGATCTGACTCCACCATAGTTCCCTTCGAATCTTGGATTATGCTCTTCAGTTTGGTTGCACTCTGCATCTTTGTCTGTATAAATTTATGAAACAGCATTACTAAATTTGAAGGAACACCTCAAGCACATAATTTGATGCACAGAAAAGAAACAGCATATGAACTTAGGAAATGTATCTTCAGAATCCGGTAGATTATGTAAAACAAACACACAGACATGTATTCTCGACACCGAAGAAAGATTCCATCAAGATTTCACCTAAATAAATGTAGTGTCAAATGTCTACACTGCATTTTTTTGGAAAAAGAAATATTATAACCATAATCAGCTTCAAAAAGGTCAAATATCAAAAATGAAATAACATTTGATGCTTGCCAGAACATGCATAAATGCAAAAACCACAACTACGAAGTTACCAATGCCTGAGGACCCTTCATGAAGCTAGATCTAATTTCATGCAATTGATATTGTGGTTTTTATGAGTGATGATGGGGGATTGAATGGTCAACAGATGTGATAAAAATATGTTCCTTGGTCCAGCTCATTAACTTGCCAAAACTTTCAGACAAGCTACTGCATGTTAATGACGCTAAAAAGCTGTCCAGGTGAAATATTATCAACCATGTGTATTAATTCACTAACTGGATCCTCCAAAATCCGATATCAATGCACAATGCTCATTAGACCTTTCAAATATTTTTATCAACTGATGCAAAATAATGAATCAGTTATCAAATATCTTTAATTGGATTCTCAAAGTGCATAGATGAACAGTTCACTAATCTATTTTCATCAACATATAGTTTTCAGCAAAGTGATTGAATAGTCAAATAATACCCACATTCTCTACCAGTTTTTCCAAAATTGCTTGAAGGTAACTTCTGAACTTGGATCTGAGCAACACTGTAACTTCACTAAGACATTCTCCTGTGACTGTATCTACATCAGGAGTGCAAGAACTCCATGACTTAATCTGGTTTTCTATCTTGGGACGCAGCA
Source organism: Cnidoscolus chayamansa (assembly GCA_948266635.1). NCBI lineage: Eukaryota > Viridiplantae > Streptophyta > Magnoliopsida > Malpighiales > Euphorbiaceae > Cnidoscolus > Cnidoscolus chayamansa. The sequence goes on along the minus strand of CAOGCB010212537.1, from coordinate 16,855 downwards.
AATCCAGCATTCTTTTCATGGAATTCAGGAGCACCCCCAACTGAAGTATAATTAAAGAATTTTTTAATCGTTAGCACAACAAAAGTACAACTCTTCTAAGACCATCTGCAATTGAGAATAGATGCTCACCTCATCAGGGACAACATAAATTTCCCCTGTGCGTTTGGCAAACTTCTGAACATATTTGAGGCCAAAGATCTTTGGTGCAAGACTGTCCTTCAATGGTGATAAGAAATCAGCATACTGCTTGTCCAAAGCTTCAATAATTGCCTTCTCAACATCTGCAATAGCCTTTTGATGGGAACAGATGTTATTCAATCAGTAATTGAAACCCAAGCCAAATAAAATACTACAGAATCGTGGAACAAAAGGAACATACTCTCTCCAAGATGACAATATATTCTGGCCAACGAGAAATTATTACTTCATATTCATTCAGTGTGTCCTTCAGTCGTTCATATATTTCATCCACAAAAGGAGTTGTTGAATGTTGTGCTCTGACACCAGAAAACTTTACCTGAAGGAAATTAACAATAAAATGTCCGATTAAAAGAAATGAAGAAAAGGAAATGCCACTCAACAAATTTGAGTGAACATATACCTATATATGAATGCATCTATGCATGAGTCCACGTAATGTGCCCAAACTATGGACATTTTAAGTTAGTATTCCATCCACATTCATTGAAAAAAAAAATCTCTAGATAATTACTTTCTAATAATCAGAGTACATCATTGTTTAGAAAACCTTCTGTCTTCATTTTTCATTTTCTTTCCTTCATTCTGTGTTGAGAAAATTTCTCCATATCTGATATCTCATCATCAAAGTTATCACCACTTAAACTACCCCAGTAATCAATAGCAGTGTGCAATGTGCATTTGAAAAGATACTAAATCTTTCATCTTTCCAGATCTCATTTTAAGTTTCTCCTCAACTTAATATACATATTTTTTTGGAAATCTCTGTCAGCTGCAATCGGGAGAGAAGTTAACATTTTCAAAAACTAAGAAAAAAATGCCAAATTGATCAAGATTTGCAAATTCTCACAAGATTTGCTATTTTGGTATATCTGTGAGTATAGTTACTAGAAACAAATAAATAACATCGTATAATTTGCAAATAGTGGAGGAAAGCAGGTTAATTTCTGATGCTGATAACAATAACCCTCTTACTATTTTCGTAGTCAAAAGGAAAGAGAGATTATGTTATGTGAAAAAAAAAAGAGAATCCATTAGATTGAAAACATGTGCAAAGAGATGCACTAAAGGACCCATATGCCTGTACATGCAGCAATCTTGAATTTGGAAGCAAGAACTTAGTCATCTGGTTATGGTTGAATATATAAATTGACCCCTGATCTTAATCAAAAGAGTCCAGTGGCAGCACCCTTCAAAAAGACTAATCTTGCCCCTGAAAATTTCATATTTTAATAATTTTATGAAGATTGAGTGCATAAATAAACCTCTAACCTTTACCAAAAAAGCATAATGGCACGCTCAACTAATTTTGATGCTGACTTGGGTAGCAAGGTTCACTTGTTCTGTGTTTCTAAAGTTAAGGTGTGAGATGGGAATTTTTAAAGATTAGGTTGCCATTAGACTTTTCAGAAAAAGGTTAGGGTTAAGCTATGCTTGTAACTCTATAATAAAGCAAAAGTAATAATAAAAAAAACAAGATCAATGTTAAACTATGTTTTTAACTCTATAATAAAGGGGGGAAAAAAAAAAAAAACAGTATCAAAAACAGAACTATGGTAGTGATTGTCATAATGCTAACAAAAACATAAAATACATAATATGGCAAAATGTCTAAAAGCAGTACTGTTAATTGGCTTAATACAAAATGTTACAAATCATATTGAATAATTCATACCTTGTCTAGTTTGCAAAACTCAAGCAAGGCAAGACGTTTGTCTTGAATCCAGAGGGTTATATATGAATGGAACAGCTCTTTTGCATCTACTCCACCTGTCACAGGACTGTAAAATGTAACAAGATGAGTGGGATTACAAGGAATAACTAACTCTATGAATTTAAGATATTAACAGTAATGGTATTATAAATAAATGCATTCATAAAGATAAATACCTAATGTTCCAAGAGGCAACATCCTTTTGAAAGTCTGCTGTTGCAATAACTAGGTCAGCAACAGGGGGTGAGGGGCCAGGAGGAGGACATGCAACAAGAAATGTGCGCAATCTACTGGACAGGTCTACACTGTATATGGATGCGCACACATTTGGAAGGTCTATGAAACTGAAGAAATTTAAAAAAGAATTGATGTTTAGTACTGTTAGTACTGGGATGGTAAATAATGAGGGATGAGAACACGTATTGTCAAAAAGAGAATTTGAGTTAGACTTAAATGCTGACTAAATTACTTGATTTACTGACACATAAAAGAGAACTAAAGAAATAAAGTTTTTTTTTCCCCTCCAATATCCAAGTGAAGAGCCAGCAGTCCATCAATATCAGGTTACCTTGGGAGCACATGCTGATTGTGGATCTGAATGTCAGTGCATATTTCATTTCTCATACTTAAAATAAGATGTTTCATCTTTTGATAAGAAGTTGAAAGCATCATGGGATCCGTCAATGTGGCCTCATTACTGATAATTTCATCTGTCTCAGCCATATGCCTCGTTGACCTTTTTTTCGCAGCAGCCTGAAGGGTCATTAATATTATATGAAGTACAAGGGGAAAAGAATATATTAAAAGAAAAAAAAATCAATTTTTACTACCTGAAAATATTTGCAAAACTTCAATTGTGCTTCAGAACTTAATACATCATGTAAGAGAGTGTATAGTTTCACAGCAGGTGCCAATACAGGAGCTGCCAATCCCGTTGCAGGACCAAAAATATCCATCATCCCAGATGGTGCTTTTTCATCCAGTGACTTGTAGTTATCAAAAACCAGAACAAGTATGTCTTGAATTTGATTCTCAACCTCTCCAAGGATGCGATTCTGGTTTATTAACAAATCTGGCATTAGTTTACCTTCTTTTGCTAAATTAATACAGTTATTTATCTCCTGCAAACACTGATAATTGAAGAATGTAACTCCCACCCTCCATGTTTCAATATCATTCTTTAATTAGAATGTCTAACAAGGGGAAGCATATTCCTTGAAAGAAATGTAAGTAATAAGAGCATATTCAATGTTAAATTTGTGAAACATGGAATAACCAACTAGTAAAGCATTAATTTTGAAAATGATTTTAACCAAGCAAAAAAGGTTGAACCAGTTGCGGTTGTGAACCAGCAAGCAGACTGATTCAATAACTATACCAGTTTCACAAACACTAGTTTAAAATTGGAAGAATAATACAAGGTTGGGTGGATGGGGGTGGGGCATTAGGTTTGAGCTGATTGTTTACCAAAATAAGAAAGGTTGAAGCACCTTCACTCCTGTGTTTTAACAATTCCTATTCTGAGAAATTTCTCCCCACCAATAAAAGATGTCCAAAAAGATTATATCATATTACCAAACAAATATGATATAGCCCAAAGGCAAACTAAATGTGCAGTACATGAAGAAAAAAGAAACATGATCATACTTATGGGTCATGAAATCAACTTAAACCTAAACAATACCTCTTGATGACTCAAAACACTCTTCCTGTTACCCTTCATAATCACAGGCTCTAGCAGATCATATACCAAGTCAAGACAGTCTTTTGTAGGTGTCGCCACATCCATGATATAGGAAAGGTATCTCCAAGTACAAAAAAATCAAATAATGAATTAGGAGTTTCAAATTAGGCATTTATAGGCAAATTTAGGCATTATGAAACAATATATTATGCCTCATCCCAATACCTTAGTTTGGTGTATGTATCTGATACACCATAGTAATATGCAAATTCAGTCACTAACCACTTCCATGGGCCATGTAGCAATAAATTTCTTGACCGAAAATGTTGAACTTTCATTGCAACTTCCAAGACAAAGTCATAGGCTACAGTTTCTGCAACACAACCACACTGGACACAAAGAGAAACATTAATGGTATAAAACAGAAAATCTTTTTCTTATGGGTAGATACAATATAATCTCTAAGCTTAACGCAACCAAAAAGTTAGTCTCACTTTTCAAACCTTAAATAGTTAATATATTTTACATTTAAATAAGGGTAATTTACAGAATAGTCCTTTGGATTTAGCAAAATCCACAACTTAATCCCTGCTTTTTTAATAGAAAACAATTTAGTTCCTAAGTTTTCATTTTGTTAACAAAGTCCTTTTTTGAGTTCACTGTTAGTAACCACTAAGGGAAAAAAATCAATTCGAAAAGAAGGGGCTCAATTATTACAAATATTAGAACTATAGGGATTAAACCCTTACAACCTACAACTATTAAAACTGCTGGGATTGAACTGTTACAAAAAGTGAAATTTGAAGCACTGAATTTTTGTAGTCTAATAGTAAATTTTAACAAAATTGTTAACAGAATGCAACCTTAATGACTAAATTATTTTTCATTAGGAAAGCAGAAACCAAGTTGTGGGTTTGGTCAAATCTCAAGGACTATATCCATATTATAATTTATAGAACCATTGAATGTGTGTAGTGCGATAAAATAATCTAAAATTATGATGGTTAAAATTATTTATTTATTTTTTCACTAATTTGTAGTTAAATTTTATGGATATATATTTTATTAATCAAATTAGAAAATATCATAATATAATAATTCCTTATTTACTCACATTGCACAGCATTAACCAAACACAATAAATTTCATAATATAAATTAAAAATGATCATATGATAAATTTATTAATTTGGTCAATTTAATATTTAGTCATAAAATTTAACTATAAATTACAATTATAAAAAATTATGTTAATTACTTTAAACCTAAACATGTTTTATCACACTCACATATATTAATGGGACTATAAATTATAAACGTGAATACATGTATATTGTATTTTGGCATAATTAATCCTAAAAATTCAGTGCATATATACAGAAGACATTTTTAATAAAAATTGTATTTATTTTATTCTTCAAATAATACATATGCATGATATACTATACATGTAAATATAATTTAAAATATAGTAACTATTTAAATATAAAGTTTGAAAAGTGAGACAACTTGTTTGATTTTGAAAATACAATAAATTATTGATTTCATTAAAATGCAAGGAACTTAATTATTATAATTTGAACTTGGGTTTTGGAGAATTAATGATGGTGACTATTTGATTAATGAAATAAAAAGCAAGGGGCTAATTTGCTTATTTTGAAAATACAGAAACTAAGTTTTTGGTTGTATCAATCTCAAGGACCACATTGTAATTTACCTTTTCTTTTAATAGTACATGTGCAATGTCTACTGGATGAAAAACCGCTAGGAGTAGGCTAAATAACCTGATCAGTGTTAGAGAATAGATCAAACATGTACCTTGGGATGATTACTTTCATCTGGAGTTGTTGAATAGTTTATGTACAACTGTATTCTGCCAGTGAGTTCATGCTCTGGCTCATGGTATATAGGCCACCACCGGAGCTTGTCACTCTGCATTGAATCACTATTTAAAACTTATAGCACGCTATCTGGCTTCTTAACACTAAGAAATTGATAAATTAGCTGTCTTACAGGGTCATCAGCAATAGCAGCCACTTGGGCAAGAACACGGCCACAATGCCGTCCTTTGGAATCTTGAACTTCAATGATCAAATCATCATTATGGTTATCTGGAAAGCTGCATTACAATAACACAATTTTCATGGGCAAAGAAACAACAATAAGAATAAAGAACTTAAATATGAAAAGGATACATACAACATGTGAGTTTCACCAGATCCTGGTTGCACTCGAACTGAATCCTCTTCAGAAGAACTTTTCAACCTCAACATGCAAGTATATGTCTCTGATAACACATCAGAATAATCAATTCAATTACATAAAGCAAAAGGGAAACAAGATGATGATAAGCCATGTCAACAAGATGATGATAAGCCATGTCCAACTCATTAACACACCATAATTTCAATTAATATTAATAAGTCAATAGGTCATTCTTCTTCTTTTTATTTAATGACCCTCAATGACTGGAAGAGCAAATAGTCAACAATAATCAAAATATGTCAATTGCCTACCAGCCAAAGTACAATATATAACTTAGAATTTATATTATTTATTTAATGCATAAATGTTTTATTTTTTTTCCTCCATCTTTCAGTTCAACTCTTCATGCGGAGCTAACAGTTGGGCATTCCATCATTGGCCAATTGAACAGTTCAACCAATTCAGTACACTGCAGGGTGACCTCATAATAAAAATATATTTATTTTCTGAAAGTGAATAAGGTTAAGAAGAGGTTCAACATATCAAAAATATGGACAAGGCTAGATTGGCACTGCAGGACAATTTGGAATCATGGTTCTGAATTGTTCTTTAATGCATAATTCTGAGATTTCAAATCTGTCCCTTTGTTCAGAACCCAGATGGCTGACTCATCGAACTCCAGAGGAAGCAGGTTACAGAAGAAAACTATACCACTGTTAGAAGCTCAATAAATTGATATAAAGGTCCAAATAATGTTAAGGTTACATACCTTGCACCACTTCATATGGAGAGGGGCTGTTACGGATAGTAGTCGCGCCATGTCTGAAGAGCCTAGAGACCTGTTTGATATACATAGTGCTTGCACGCATGTATGCCAAACTTTGTTGTGAAATAGAACTATTTGGAGGAACATGAGGAGTCACACGAACTCTCCTTACAGCTTCCCATCCAGTATGTAATGTTGAATTTAAAATTGACAACTGTCGACGAAGTGGTTCAAGTTTTATCACAGATGGATTTAGAGATGAAAAGCTGCAGCCAACAGGTGGGTCTAAACCCATTTTCACTTTACGTACTGCACAAAAATCAAAAGTTCAAAGAGAATACAAAGACCTTTAAAATGCAAACTATGTAAAAAGTAATCAGTATGATTTAATAAGAAAAAAATGATTTACCTTGCACTCTCATTTTGCCAAAAGTTTTCTTAGATTTTGGAGCAGCTCCCTCACTTATCAGCTCTGGAGATCGCTTTGCCAAAAGTTCTTCTTCTGATTGTAACAATACTTGCTGTAAACTATAGTATTATTAAGGAAGAATGACAAATGATGAGAAAACTGGGATTTGAAATAAAATGCAAATTAAAATTCTCATGAGACAGTTTCTATGAATTTATGCTTAAAATTTTAGGAGATAAAAGTACTTACAATTCTTTAATATTAAATCACCACCATCTGCTATATGCAAAGCAGATATTTAAAAGAAGAATCTCTTGAGTTCAACATGCATGCAGTTTGAAATTTTTAACAATAACAAATAATTACATGATATAGCTTCATCAATCTTGTTTATAACTTCCACTTTTGATGGTAAGAATATTGGCTAAAGAGTAAAGAAGTGAGTCTGTGCCAAAATATTACACATAATATTCCAAGAGTGACACCAGCAACGAATAAAGCCATTACAAGTGCTATTATTTTCTAGAACAATTTTCTAACCCTTAGTTTGCTTCTTCAGTTACCTTGCACCTCATATGCCAACCACAAAAAGAAAAAGAGTAGAAAGGAATTGAACAACTTGGCATAAACTGCCAAAATTAAAATCACAAAGCAGTATAAAAAGAGAAAAGAAGCACCTACCCAAATGAATTACGTAATGATACACATTCATCACTCAAGAAGTAGGGAGCATCTTCAGCACAACCTTTGGCCCATGAGTGAAGACATAGTCGAACACATGCATCATAGGAAATCACAGCACACCAAGGACCTTGTGCACTGGATCAAATCATACAGCAGTCACTAACAACAACAACAACAATAACAACAAGCCTTAGTCCCAAACTAGTTGGGGTCGGCTATATGGATCCTCTAACAAAATAAGCTCACAAGCAATATCAACAATCACACGCCTTAGACTCCTTCCATTACGTGGATTTTACGTCTCCATCCAAGTCTATTACTAACTAAATCATACAGCAGTCACTAAAATAAATGAAAATTAATGATGAAAAATAAATATTTGTATTCAACAGGGGCAAATATTTCCTGACCATAAAAATTAAAATAAGAACTAGCATTATCCCTATCATTAAGTTTGCTATATAATCTACCTTGCATGAAATGTCGGAAGGCGAGCAGGTACAGAGCTTGTAGGTACATTAACTTCTTTGCCATCTACAATCCTGTAATGCACAAGAGATATTTGAAGTTCTTGGCAAGAAATGAGTACTCAGTACATGAAGAAATCAAAATGTCCAGACAAACCTTTCAGATGGATCAGGAGTGCCATTGCCAGTTCCATTAACTACAGAGTTGCTAGAATAAACAAAGTTTGATGATTTTGGATTATCTATGTCTAGATTACTACTCAAATTTGCAGCATGAGGTATACTATTAGCACTAAAAGCTGAAACTTTCCCAACCGTTTGTTCCAGCTTTACAGCAGAACTGATGGGCGGCGCGCTGGGCATGTCTTTACAAAGAAGCTTTTTTTCCATTGCTGGTTCACGAAAATCCTGCAAAGCATTTATCCAACTTAGCTTGTTGGCATAGTACACAAAATAATCAATTCACTATTGGTTAAAGCAGAACATAATATGTTCTTAAAATCTTGTTCACATGTCAAAAAAAATTGGAGAATTAATGTACAAGCAAGATACCATTTCATAATCCACCAAACATTTATGGGGCTACACCCAAAATATTAGTGAATTGTAATCATTGCATTTATTTAGAAATAACCAAATTGGACAGATAACTCAGTTCTAGGCTGCCATCAAGCCAATCCATGGAGACTTGTGTTAAATACATGTAAATTCAATTCAAAGATGGGAAAGAGATTTAAAAAATAAGTAAATAAATAATTGCACATATATTAGTAATTTTTTGTTGCCTGCTATCAGCATGTTAACCTTCCCATAAATATGTTTCTATGACCTAAAAACAATTACAACTAATTGAGTATAGACCAATTTTGCTGATATCCTTTTACCAAAAAATGGTAATTATTGCAGCTTCGAGAACAGTTTTCAGATTTTGTGATTATCAAATATCAACTTTTTTTTAATTATTTACTGTCTTAATTAATATTACTTGGTAACTATGGGGGCATTATGAAGGCCACAAAAGGTAACAAAAGCAGCCATATAAAGGGGTTTTAAGCTAACCATCTTCTTTAGGCTAGTAGTGTTACAGGACATCAACAGCTTTCTAACTTCTAAGGTTGCAAATTTGAAACCACCTAAATTTTATGTTGCCACCTCACCATGTTTTCTATGCTAAATGCAAGGTGTTCAATAGGTATAAAAGAAATCCATTGTTTCTATATCAGATAAACTATAATGATAAGACATGCTCACATCTAAAAACTAAGAAGATGAGGGAAGTGTGCAAAATCTTGTGTGTTTGAGGAACAGTAATCCTGAATTCTGAAAAGAAAAAAAGTGGAAAATACATGTAACTCCATCTCTATTGCACCAGCTTTGTAGTATTGACTTAATGAAATCAAGAACATCGCTGCCAGATGATTTCGTTTTCACATGACAGTGCTCAATCCGGCTTAGCCAAAAAGCACAGAAGTTTCCAAATTCACAAATCACATGCATGATAACATTTAAGTTATCGTGAAGCTAAAATATCAAGAAAGGCACAATTTGAAGAGAAAACCTGCTTAATTTTTGCATAATATTTTGCCTGTGAAGTAACAGTGGAAGAAAAAACATCTGAGGCATATGCTGCTCTATGGTTTCCAGAACCACTACTGCTCTTTTGTTGCACGAATGAGCCTTCAGTGCTAGTGGCAGAATCTAAAAGTTCATCTTCAGCAAAACTACTTCCAACTCTCTCAGCAGGATTTCCTTTCTTCCTCCAAGCTGGTTCCCTAGACAGGCTTATACTGGAATAAGTTTTGTTGTCATAATTCACATTCGTTTTCATTGAAGAAGTATGTCTAGGAGCCCATACATTGGGAATCTTGTCATCTTGGGGAGATGACTCCAGTGAGTACTGCCCTGCATAAACCTCATCCTCAGAGTCAGAAGACGTATGCATGTCTGAACCAGACCCATTCTCTTTCCCACTCACAATTATGGTTCTTGAGACAGGTATTGCTTCAAATGCCAAGTGCCCACTTTGGAATTTTGATGGAGAACGCAATCCAAATCCCTGTCCACTCTTTTTTATATGACTAAACGGGTTCTCATGCAAGATCGTACTAGAAGTATCTTTTCTCTTGGCAGCACCTTCCTGATACAAAGTCTGAAAACTCAAATCAATCTCATTCAGCAATCCGTACCATAGGAAGAAAAATATAAAAATCAATCACCAGCCATAAAGCAGAAAATGAGGGGTTCCATATTGGCTCACCTCTCGAACCCATCTATTTGCGAACATTGCCTTTCTTCTTTCACCTAAACCACAAATCGACACAGAAAATCAATTTAAAAAAATAATAATAAAAAAAAAATAAAAAAAAAAAACCTTAAGAACCACAGTTCCACAAAACAAAATACTACTTTTGATTGGTTTATCCTACATATTGATTTTCCTTCTATTTCCTTTCACTTTCTAATAACCACATTAATGTTTCAAAAAAGAAAGATAAAGATAAAGTTCAAACCTTTTAAACCCAAAACCAAAACATTTACCAACTCAACAATGTGAAGAGAGAAAATTCCAAAGACCCAACAATCAAAACCACAATTCTATCACTTTTTTTTTATTGTTCAACGTTATAGAAGTAAGAAAATTGGTTCCTAAGATCTAACTTTCACCTTCATTTTAATACACACACGAAAAGAATAAAATCTGAATGTAAATGAAGGTGCCAAAAAGAGAATATCAATAAGATCGTGAATGTATCGCCCGGATCACTTCCCATATAATGAGCACAAAAGAACGTATGCCAAAATGGAATATTAAATATTGTAGTCGAATAGAGATAGAGAATAGTTACTTACGGTGAGAGAACGAAAGAGTTGATAGAAGTTGAAATTGAAATTGAAGAAGAAGAAGGAGAAGAAGAGACTGCAAGTTTAATGGGGGTTTGCTACTGTGACTGTGAGTCTCCGTCTCTGATTGAAGTCTTTTTCTTTTCCTTTTCACCTCTGTTCCATGTTCCCTCTGCTTTTATAGTATTTTAAAAAAATTCTCTTTTTTTTTTCAGTTATTTTTTTGTATTATTAAAATTAAAATTAAATTAAAAAAGAAAATAATTATTAATTACTTTAATTATATAAATCAAATGCCCAGAAAAATTTCTAATCAGGGATAAGATCTTCCCTTGTATTTCGCAGTGGGCTCAAGGGAAACAAACGGAGAAGACGTGGAATTAACGGGCAAAGCTCACGTGGCAAATGGAGACGCGCCATTTGTAACGGTCGCATGTGGTGGCTGTTTCTCTCTTCCAAGCAATGTTTGGTCGGTTGGACATGCATATGCAGTGCTTGCTTTGCGCTAAGAAAAAATTAATTTTTAATTCTATCACTAATCAATTTTAATTTTAATAAAATAAAATTACTATTTAATTTTTAATATTTTTAAAAATATAAAAAATAGATAATATATTTTTAAAATTATTAAAAAAAAGCCAACTGTTGAATTATAGAATTATTTTATTCATTTAAATTATTAATAAAATATGAAAAGACTCAAATATTATTACTTAAATTAGTCTTTATAATTTTAAAATCTTAACTTGTAATTTCAAAATAATAATTAATTAATATTTAAAATTAATGAAATAAATTAAGTAGTTAATTATTTAATTATATATTTTAAAAATTTAAGTAATTCATTTAAAAAAAATTAATTACTTGAAAATTAAAAAAAATTAATTAATATTTATAAAGCTGTGATCACAGTTTGCATGAAAGTTAGATAGGATGACGGTGAATAGTGTGGGGTGGGGGGGTGCAGTCCAATGCCGTGCTGGATCCACAAAATAAAATAATAAGGAATTCAAAAGGCAGACCTTTTTGACGGATGCTTAGCCTTAGACAGTAAGTAAGACACAGATGGATATACAGCTAAGCTAAACCTAAAGCTTTGCTTGGTTATTCCTTTCCATAAACAATTTCTTTATTATGAAATCACACTCTATTTTGCTACTCCCAAACAAATCCTTTTTAATCGTATACGAAAACAAAATACGTATTGCAAGTTCCAACCCACCGAACTTCTGGAAACTTCAAATGTGATATTTCTGCAGAGTAGGTCTGTCGTGGGCAAGAGGGGGGACCACAAACATTCCGACTCCTACCCCCTTCTTGAATGATCTCATAATTGATATGTTATTTTTATTCCATCTACAAAGTTAATCAAATGATAATCTATACGAAATAAAATATACCTTAATTTTCGAGAAGGGTAAGTCTAAAGACATTTTTAATCAGGACTAATTTGGTATAAAACACTAAAATATTTCAATCTAATATCAAAATTTAACATTTGATACAAATTAATTTTTGAATTTAAATAGATATTTTACTATTTATAATAATAAATTAAGTTTCATTAATTTTTTTATTAATTATTAATATAAATTTATTAATTTAAGTATTAAAATTATTATTTAATATTTAATGTAATTTATTTTTATTTTTATAATTATTATTAATTTATGTTAAAATTAATATTTTTAAAATAAAAAAATTAGGTAAATTAATATTTACTTTTTAATAAAAATTAAATAATTAATATTTATATTTTTAATTAAAAAAATTTAAAATTTTAGTTAATAAAAATTAGCCGCTTGGATTTGTGCATTAAAAGAAATTTTGAATCAATTTATTTATAGAAAGAATATACTAATTCAAATAGGCTTTAAAAATTAATGTTAATTTCATACTTTTTTTAATATATTTATTTATGTAATAAAATCTAAATAAAATATCATTGTTTTTCTATTTTTAATATTAATTAAATTAATTATTATTAATTATTAAATTTTATCAAATTAAATATTTTAATTAATTATTAAATCATTTAATAAAATAATTAAAATATTTGTGTTAAATTTATAATAATAAATTAAAAATAAAATGGTGTTAGAATGTTTTAAAAATATCCTTATTTAGTATTAATTTTAATATTTATGATTAGAGTACTTTTACTGACCTAAATAGATAATTTTGATGTAAAATTTAGTGTTTGTGATTGAAGATCGACTAACCGCATGCAGCCACAGTCAAAGGGTCTGGCTTTCCAAGAAGGTTTGTTCCCATCATAGCCAAATTTTCAACTTCCTCTTTCTAATTGCCTTCTTTACACAACCATGTAAATATCGCGCGTCCTCAGGGAAAGAAAGCAGCAACAACATAGTATATTAACTAGGACATAATAACATTTTACAACCAAGTTTATTTTGATGATGAAGAACCTGTGATGCTCTTTTTATGGATATTAATTATCGAGTAACCTAACTATTAACAAAGCTTACCTTGCTCATTTTCAAACTACTAGAATTGCAGAATAAATGAAAATTATGTCAAACACACACACACACACACACACTTATATCTATATATATACAGCACATCAATTGTCACTGGATCCTAGGACCTGTTGCTTAAGCTCTTCAATTTTAGCAGCCAATTCATCTCTACTTTTCTGCAGAACACGTTACCATCACCAATCAGTCTTTTCCTTCTAGAATAATGTTTTGTCAAATCCAATTAGCAACAGATGACTCACCTTAAACAGCAAATAGCGGGTAGTGAACCAGATGGTGTAACCAAGACCCACAACTTCTAGCAACTTGGGAAACTGAACACAGAGAAAAACAAAACAAAACAAAAAAGTTCACGTTTCAACAAGATTGTTAACAATTATGATAAAATCATTGTTCATACAAAAAAATAATCATACCAATGGAATAGAATCAACAGCAGTAACGACCACCGATGCTAACCACAGGGCAACCAAGGCACCGCCACCATACAACAGAATAGAATAGGTATCTTCAGAGTCAAACTGCAAATGTTTTAGAAGCACATCATCAATATAATAAATGTGACAGTATTAAAGATTTGATGTTTATGGAAAAAAGAAACAATACATTTAAATGGAAGTAACTATAGCGAGAGTCAAATAATAGGGAATTTGAATTATTCCAACTCAACATCTGATGCTTTTTAATTGCCTGTGCAATTGCAGGCCTTCTCCATGCATGAGGACCCAGACAAACACGTTTGTTACTATTAGCAATGCAGTTGAGTTAATCTTAAACAGATTATTGTCTTGCATTGATGAATGTTTATTTGTTTTATTACCACACACCTTTCACAATTGGAGTGTGGTTAGCATCGCAGAGCAGCACCAAGAGAACATTATAAATACATAAAAGACTTTCTTAATATGATATAAAAATTAAGATAGGCAAGACATAAAATTAGAGACTGCATAAACAAAACGAACAAGAGGAAAAAAATTAAACGAAGGAAGTGAAAAGAGGAATTTAATAAATAAATATGTAACTATTTGTTGCTCAGGTAACCGCTCAGGATGAAATTTCATCAAGCAACATCAACTTTCACAAGATTCTGGTACACTCATCACGGCAACTACTTTGCATTGAAAAAAAGTACTGCATCAGAAAAGATTTACTCAAAAATAAACAAGGGGCAAGAGAAAAACAGACAGTAAAAGAGCAGAAATTTTTTTTATAAAAAAAAGAAGAGATAAAAGGGAAAAAAAGTGAACTCGGTAACAATGCAATAATCTAACCAAGTGGTGCTCAGGTAACCGCTCAGGATTGAATTTCATCAAGCAATTACTTTCAAGAGTCCTTTATTACTCATCATAGCAACCAATTTGCATTAAATAGTAATGCACATTCAAAAAAAAATCAAAATGTTAATAGCTATTTTAGAGAAGAAAAAAAATGGATAAGCAGAAAATTATTTCCACAGTTCTTCCATCCTCTATTTAGAAAAAAGAAAAAAAAAATTAAAAGATCTATTACGCGAAGTTCTAGATCCAAAAAAAATTAAACAGAATAACAGAAAATACAATTTGAATAAAACAAATATCAAAAAAGCCACTGAAAACCAAAATATTTGAATAGTAAAACATACAATGTTGCTCAGGTAACCGCTCAGTATCGACTTGAATGTCAAAATTCCATCAAGCATTCAAAATTTAAATGAATGCTTTCTACTGATTATACCATCATCATTGCAACCAATTCCAACCATCACTGTTTCATGGAAGACGAGGGCTTCATACTTCCATTAACAAATGAGAGTGATGGAATAAAAATAAAGAAATATCAGACAGCATTTAACAAACAGAAGTAAAAACAACTGAATGAAGGAAATGCCACATAAACAAGAACTAAAATACACCCTGTTTTCAGCCATGAGCTCCAACCCGCTTTTCTTTCTTGCGCAGAAAATAAATATAAGCAGACAGAAAGCATACTATAGGAGGTCAAAGTTATATAAAATGAAAAAAAAAAACAGAGACCTCAAGAATCTAATGCATATTTCATCGACCATAGATAGCTCTAACAGTATTTTGATCTCCCAATAACCAAATGCACATAACAATTACACCATAAAAAAATAGCTTCAAATATTTTCATTTTGCCATCAAAATGCGTTAACTAGATTAGCACAAACATTCAAAGTACAACCGAAAACATTAAAAGAACTGATCTAAGTACCATAAAATGAAAAGTATTATGATTCCAAACAAACCTTACTATTCAGGTTAGCCCAAAAATCATTTACTTGTTCATCAACAGGAGAATCCTCCAGAGGTGCTTCAGTTGAACTGCTCTCATTGTACACTTTCTTTTCACTTGGAGGATCAGCTTCTACTGTCACTTCACTGTCGCGTTCTTCGGTGACGTACAGACTTGCTCCGCTCGAAGAATCCTCAGGCATTGCAGCTCTTGGCACTGAGAGAAATCCTGAAAAAGCAAAACCGTAAGCTTTAGACACGAATATCAAATTTCTCGAAATAGCAACTCCTCACTTCTTTGCAATTGCCTCCAACAAGAATGAAAAAAAAAAGAGAGAGAGAAACAGCATCCAAATATTCAAAAAAAAGCAACAGGCTGTAATAATCAAGAAAAGTTTAAATACATAAATTTCGACGCAGATGTGAAAAAATGACAAGGAAAACCTAGGGTGCCGATTCGTACGAGAGTGGAAGTTGCAACGGCGGCCAAAACAAGGGATATGGGTTTGCTGGAGAGTGAGGGCAGTTTTGGGGCGGAAGAGAATGGGGTGTGAGGGAAATTTTTTGGGAATATTAAAGAGGGATTGAGAAGTGCATAGCTCCATTTTGAGTAGGCTCAGAGGGAGAGAAAGAGAGGTGTTTCAGGCACTCGTCGCTAGGGGTTTTGTGGGGCTTAAATGAAAGCCCGATAGGAGATGGATTTTGTCGCTAGGGTTTTTCTATCTCCTCCACTGCGCCTGGATACGGTTCGATTTTAGTCGTAAATGAGATCGAAATCGGTTTAATCAAATTTCAAGATTATAGATCAGTTGAACGTTTTATGAATCAACTGAAATCACTTACTAGAGGACCGGTTTCGGTTCTCCTTCTTGAAATGAGACAGGAACTAAACCAGAACTAATTTAATTTATTTAATTTTTTTACTCTATAAATTAAGTAAATAATGTATAATATATATCTAAACTTTATAAATGTATAAATAATTGCTACTGGCTTTTTGATGAATGGTAGTTTGTAATATATGTAGTATAAAAATATGTTAGGAAGTAAATCGAATCGGTTTGATTTAATTTTAATTTTATAAAATTAATCAATTTAATTTTAATTAAATATATTTAATTTTAATTTTATAAAATTTTATTTTTTATTAAAA
>CAOGCB010212448.1:0-11696 GCA_948266635.1 Cnidoscolus chayamansa | reverse complement strand
AAAAAAAAAGAGCTAATGGTGATTGTACTTATAAAATATATAAATAGTAGAACCAACAGAACACTAAAATATATAATTATTGCAACTAAATTAGATGACTTAATGAAACACTAACACGTGTGCAGTCCGGACTGACTGGTTAGTGGGCAGCAACATTCCCGTTGGGAGTGCATATTCTAAGAGAATCGCCAGCTGAATTACTGTCAAACTCATGCAAGACTCCATTAATTATATTTGAAACTAACAAAGCCTGTTACAAAAGATAACTAAATAAGATTGGGTGTCCAGCCATGGCCATTAGCGACTGAAAACAATCACAAAAGTACTACAGCTACCCACTAGGAATCTCCTCGAGTAATTGATAATATTAAGAAAGGACTGGAAGGTTAAAGTCCAGCACATCTACGGAGAAACTAACAAATGTGCTGGCTGGATCAATAGGAGTTCATTATATATTTTTGGCTCCAGAAGAACTGTAGACACTTCCACTTTATAATGTATTAAGGGTGGAAAGAACTTTAGACACTTCCAGTTCTTTATTGTAGTTTATTTTCTTTTATTTCATACCAGTGTAGTATATCTGGAAACCAAAAAAAAAAAAAAACTTTACTTCATTTTGACCAATCCAAACTCGATTACGGCCAAGAATCGTATGTTATAATAGTTAACAGTATAAATATTAAAGACTGAATAAAATCATATGTTCTAATAGAACTATGAACCAATGCAATTAATAATTGAGGATAGAATAACACTGGCTTTAAACACAGCACGTTACTGTTACTTTTCGAAGATCGTCACTTAAACTTTTGGGATCTGTTTTGCTGAGCTGCAGAATGCTTAACGTTGACGAGGCTATTAGATGGGCACTTCATGTTTTCAAGGATAGATTGAGGATGAAGAGAAGAATCCATATTGGTAGGGGTAGAAGGATGTTCGAGGAAGAAGCCATCTTCACAATTTCTCCGTTGTTGGGTTTGTGAATTACTGCAGTAGAGGATGTAGTACCAACTGTACCATCAGATATCCTAATCCTGTATAGGAAAAAATGAAAAATGAAGAAAAAAGCTCTTAATCGAACCTTAAGAGGAAAAGCGAAGGACAGTCCTCTGCAGTAAGGGAAATATAGCATACCCATTTGCATTAGGGCAGAAAATAATAGCATAATCATAAGCCTTGCATGTGAAAGTACTAGTGCCATCATCAAAAGCGTAGCTATAAGCCCTTGGACAAGCTCGCTTGAAAATGGTTGAATAAAAGGAAGGGCGGCAGGTGGTTGGGTTAGCAAACTCTCCGCTACAGCAATACTGGTCCAGCCCAAATGCAGCGCATGCACTCTTACAGGCGACTACTCCCCCTCCTCCTCCATCCCCACCTACCACTTGGAGTTCCCTTGGGCAACCTATTCAAATTTTTTTTAATAAAAATAAACAAATCATAAAGGCATATTTGATTCAGCATTGCAGTCAATCAGTGACAAAAAAAATAATTTTTTTTAAAAAGTTGTAATATAAACTGTTCTTAACAAACAGTTATTAGCTGGTTTACCAAATATATTT
This sequence comes from Cnidoscolus chayamansa, assembly GCA_948266635.1. NCBI lineage: Eukaryota > Viridiplantae > Streptophyta > Magnoliopsida > Malpighiales > Euphorbiaceae > Cnidoscolus > Cnidoscolus chayamansa. Next base: position 10,137 of record CAOGCB010212448.1, on the reverse strand, counting down.
GTTCAAGTGGATGTTTATTGACTTCATCTAATAGCACTCCTAAATGTGCACAATATATTATCTATCTACAAACGCTTATTTTAACTCTGTAAGAAGAAATTTTACCCATGTTGATATCCGAAGCGCACCCAGTTGCGTTGCATGCACCATGGACTCCACGAGGGGCAGCAACTAGAGGTAAATTGTAACCATCTACAATGCTCACATCATAGAAGTCCTTGTCATTGCCTCTTCCAAGAGTTATCTCAAAGAGCGATGCGGGTGGAGTGGCTCCAATGCCATCACATTCCAGCCTTCCTCCGCAATCCCCTGTTTGACAAGAGCCAAGTCCAGACACGTCGAATTTGCAACCAGTTCTCGCCCATATCCGTCCTGACCATCCTGGAACTGTTGGAATTCGCACGCCCTGGCCAGGGTCCAACCGAAATCCTGTTGTTGGGAGCTGTGGGCTACCCGAACCTGCTAGCGTACCGGGCCATATGGTATGAGGGCAGTTGTTTGTTATGGTGAACGTGCAAGAGTAGGAGTGACAGACCAGGAAAGAAATGAAAATTAAAGGAAGTCCTAGGATCATCCAGGACATCTTTATCGACATTGTAACATCTGTGGAATTGGACGCAAGCGCAAATCCCTAGATATTGTAGCAAGGAGAATCTATGAGATAGGCAAATTCTAAACTGAAAGATTACGTTGCTTTGTTAAATCTCTTAGCCGCAAAATCACCTATATGGTTTTAGTATTTCTTTTATAAGGGTGGCTTCATCAAGAAGGAATACCTTTCTTTTTTTAGGCAAGGTATAACTAGGGCCCCCGAGAATAATATTATCCGAAGATCTGAGAAGAAATTAAACAACTCAACTTAGACTCCCCTAAGCAATTCACGTTCTCTACCACAACATAAAAGAAGGAAATATTTCTTTGCATCATCTAAAAGCGTACTTCGCTTGGAAAACAAGGCAGTACCAATATTACCCTAAACATCTGCGGGATTTCATGGCATAAATGAAAGGTGGCACTGAGGAAACCTTCCTTTGCAATCACTGAAAATAGAAGAGCAGAACATGAAGAATTTTATCACCGAGTCTTCATCCAGGTAATGTAAGAACTCTTTCGAAGAGTGGATGGGCCAATGGGGGCGAGGGTCAGATGAAAAGAAAAATATAACATAGGCCTTTGTCTCATTCACTGCATCTTCCTTAACTCTTGCCTATTCAATTCGAATCAGACTGACGAAAAATACTTTACCAGATCTGTTATTCGTTGCCAAACCTACAGCGACTTTTGGATATGAATACAGTTGACCCTCAATCATGATCTTCTGTTTATAAAGTACGTGTCATTAAAATTGTTGAAGAAAGATTGCCACGTGTTTATTTCTTAGCTATAAGAGCAGATTTAAACTTGTACTTTATCTCCTTGTTTAAAGTAGCACCCTTAACTTGTAAGATATTTAATTTTTATTTATATTGTCATCATCAATAATAATTAACATGTACACGTTACATACAATTTATTCTGATAAAATTGTCAAATCAAAATGGTATGTAGTCCTTCTGCACATAATTCCAAAAAGAAATTCCAATTGAATTACAAAATCCAACTGAATAATCTATAAGAGGATAAAAATAAGAGTGTCCCTTTGAATTCAAGTAAAATCCAAAAAGATTAAGCGACAAATCATTGATATTGATTGCTACTTGATGTCTTTGTGTTTCGCTTTGATTTTTAAGCTTTTTTATATTTGAAATAATAATAATAATAATAATAGATTTATATTAAAATTTCTGGTCATTTTAATAGTCATAAACAAGGTCAAGCAGGTGGCCGGCAGGCCGGCTGATGCTCTTCTTGGAGCCGGTGTTCCCATCATATGGAGGTTGATCTGCGATTCCAAGATATTATTATCTGTCAATTTCTATGTTAGACGACTTTTAGGTTGCCCTTTGAAATCGAGGTACAAAATTGCATCAACTATGAACCAAAGAAAACCAAAAATTTATATAATAATAACATTTTGGCTATTATGCTTTATAGCCATTGAATGTTATTATTATTATTATTATAACTCAATACTTATTTTAAAATTAATTAACTAAGTACTCAAAAGTAAATTTTCTTTTTAAATGATTTCAATTAAATATAATACATGCAGAATTTCTAAATATTCCTAGATGTTTTTAATGTACTAAAATCACAAGTAATTAGAAAATTACTTTTTAATTTTTTAATTGATTAAATTAATTATTATTAATAGACTGAGTGATGGAAACAATAATTATGTATTATACACATATACGTACCAGCAGATTCCTTAAGATTCTTCTTCTTCTTTTTTTTTTTTTTTATTCTTGCTAAATCTTATAATGGACATCCTGGGACCTTAGTGTTTTTGACCATGCTACTGCTGGAACAAAGAAATAAAATATCAATTTCACATCATTTTTCAAGCATGCTATAGAGTCAGCATCGGTCTATCCGATTTTAGTTTAACTTATTTTTATTAAAAAAAATTTTAAACAATATTAAATATTAATGAATATAAATTTGAAGTCCATATGAGATCTAATTGTTAATAATAATAATAATAATACTTTTTTTTTTTATCACCTAAAAAATCTTATATGCAATTTGGCGTGATTGGAATCTTTTTTCGTAAAACCGTAAAATATGAAAAGATCATCCAGGACGGATGGGATGGGAGAATATGCAGGCCCAACTCTTATAATAAAATCTAAAATACAAACACGGAATAGAAGGTAGGCCTTCGTACTCTTTAACATCATAAGAGGATCAGAAAGAGAAAGAAAATCGTCTCTCGTGTCCCTCTATTCTTGCAAATCTCCTTAAATTCCCTCTAGCACTTCCAACTCCCAACTCGGACGCCGTTCTCTACTTGGCATCATCGTTCGCATTCCAGATCCCCAAATTCCCTATTTGATACCCTCCATCATAGAAATTCTCTTTACCTTTCTCTAATGGGTTTTGGAGCAGATGAAGAATCCAGCAACAACAATTTGCCCACCAAATCCATTTTCAGGTACAACTCACCCTTAGTCCAGGTCACCCTTATAGGTTTCGTATGCTTCTGCTGTCCTGGAATGTTCAATGCCCTCTCCGGAATGGGCGGAGGCGGCCAGGTCGATCCCACTGCTGCCAACAACGCCAACACCGCCCTTTACACCACCTTCGCCGTCTTCGGCATTCTGGGCGGTGGCATCTACAACATCTTTGGTCCTCGTCTCACCCTCGTTTCCGGTTGCAGCACTTACGTCTTGTATGCTGGCTCTTTCCTCTACTACAACCACTATAAACATCAGGCTTTTGCCATCGCCGCCGGTGCCATACTTGGCATCGGTGCGGGCCTACTATGGGCAGGCGAGGGGGCTATCATGACCTCTTATCCTCCCCCACATCGGAAGGGGACTTATATTTCCCTCTTCTGGAGCATTTTCAATTTGGGAGGTGTCATCGGTGGGCTAATTCCATTCATTCTCAATTACCATCGCAGTGAGGCTGCTTCGGTCAATGACGGCACATATATCGGCTTTATGTGCTTCATGGCAGTCGGAACATTGCTTTCCTTGGCTATTTTGCCCCCTAGCAAGGTTGTCCGCGACGATGGTACAGTTTGCACCCAAATCAAGTACTCTAAGGTCTCCACTGAAGCCATTGAGATTATAAAGTTGTTCCTCAATTGGAAGATGCTTCTAATAGTCCCTGCTGCTTGGGCCAGCAATTTCTTCTACAGCTACCAGTTCAATAACGTGAACGGAGTACACTTCAATTTGAGAACGAGGGGCTTGAACAATGTATTCTACTGGGGTGCCCAGATGCTGGGCTCTGTTGGAATTGGATACATATTGGATTTCAGTTTCCATAGCAGGAGGACTAGGGGTTTTGTTGGGATTGGGATTGTAGGAGTGCTTGGGACTGCAATCTGGGGAGGAGGACTAGCCAACCAGGTCAAATACTCGTACAACGATCTGCCGCCTAAGTTGGACTTTAAGGACTCTGGTTCTGATTTTGCAGGGCCTTTCGTTCTGTATTTCAGTTATGGTTTGCTAGATGCCGTGTTCCAAAGTTTGGTCTACTGGGTCATTGGAGCTTTAGCTGACGACTCTGAGATCCTTAGCAGGTTCTCATACACATGGATTAATGAATGTCTTGCCTGTTTCTTATCAAGTAAATTATAGATAAAGTTAATTTCTTTAATCGTGACAATATATGTGGGGTTAAATTGCAGATATGTTGGCTTCTACAAAGGAGTGCAAAGTGCCGGCGCTGCTGTTGCTTGGCAAATTGATACGCACAAAGTTCCAATGCTTTCCCAGTTGATTGTGAATTGGTCTCTCACTACACTGAGTTATCCATTGCTATTCGTTCTGGTCATGTTTGCAGTTAAGGATGATGACAATGATAAAGAGAGAAGTGCAAATGATTTGGCTGACCCTGCTCCAGCAAAAGACATGGACAAGCCAGTTTAATCATCATCATCATCAGCTTCTGCTGCTCTTGTTATACTAGGAGTGAAAAGGCAATTAAAGTTATATGTCTTGTCAAGTGTCATATTCTCACTACTGTTTGATTTTATTCCTATTGCTCTAGAATTAAAACTTATCCACATGTAGGTTTTAGTCTTCTTCTTGTGTTACAAAAGGGGAAGTCTCTCCCGTTGACTTTCACATTTCGGCCAAGCTAAATCACAGTATAGTGGCATTTTAAGTGGAAAATTTAGTACTCAGTACCCATAAAAAGTCCACCCAAAAGTGAAATTCTCACACTGCGGCTGCTGAAATTCTATAACTGTAATTTGTCTGATCAAACTGAATAATATGTTTATATGCATATAATTTTATTTTTAATCCATCCTATGTGTGAATGGGTATTGATTGGCAGTGTTCTGCGCGTGCTTAGCTCAGTGGTAAATAAGTAAGAGGCAGAATTGGTACAATGTTCAAAGTTCGATTCTCGGTAGCCGCAGAATGGGAGTTTCACCTATGTAAGTGGGCTCATTGTGGACACCGAGTAAAAGGCCTCCCAATTGACTACCGCTGTATCACCGTGATTTACCCCTCCATAATCCTATCGGGCCGGGATGTAAAGGCTCCTAAGGTGAGAGTATATCACCAAAACGGGTATTGATTGTCATTGTTTGGTTTAGCATATAAGTTGGTGGAACAAAAATTAGTATTTGAGTTAATACACATAAGTATTAGATGTCATGAATGAGTTAATATATAACCCTACGATGATGATTAATATGAATAGTTAATACACATAAGTATTAGATGTCATGAATGAGTTAATATAACCCTACAATGATGATCAATATGAATAAGGAGGTTTTTATTTTTTGAGACATAATTAAGTTGGTGGAACAAATAATAATATTTGAGTTAATATACGTAATTATTACATGTCATGAATGAGTTAATATAATCCTACAACGACGATGATCAATCTAAATAAGGAGGTTTTTTTTAGATGTAATTAAAAAGATCCATTGTCAATGAAACAAATGGTAAGTTATTTTCAAAATTAAAAAAAATAAATAAATAAAAAATCTTTGAAGCCTGTAACTAGAATTTTAAATTCATCTCTAAATATAAAACATAAGAATTCTTTTGTAATTATGAATTCCATCTTTAAATATAAACCACTTAAGCAATATAATAAAATTTAAAATCTATTGAAATATATATATATATATATTACATGATTTTAAAATATATATTAAAAGTAGTCTAATAAGTAATTACAAAAAATATTTATAAAATAATATAATTTCGTGCATATAAATGCATTAACGCCAAATATTTCATATAAAGTTTCAATTACTTCACCAAATCTAATAAATGTTCGGTTTGCTTGCAAGTCACACAGGACTTCATCTAATAGTACTCAATTGGTTCAATTTAACATAGGATGCATTGTGACAAGAACTACTTTGGGTTAACTTGGACTTATTATAATCTCACATATAATAATATGTTATCCATAATGTTATAAGCATAACATTGTATCACACGGGAGAAATCAGTGGTCATCCAAAACTCTCTATATATTAAGTAATTATATGATGCACATTTAACGTGAAATTAATGCATTCAATCTAAATATTATAATGTGTGAGTATGCTGTAAATATTTTCTTATAATTATAATACATAATGATTTTGCATCTACTCACTTATGTCTAGCGTGTTAAATCTAATTTCAGTTTATCACTGATATCCATGTACCCTGATGTCAATGCGTGAGCATGCTATAAATATTTTTATGTAATTATAATACGTAATAATTTTGCATCCACTCACATATATCTAGCTTGTTAAGGCTGATCTTAGCTTGTCACTGATATTCCTATACTTCGATATCTAATTTTACATGTAGAAGATTTAAGGTTAGAGACTAGCTACTTACTATTACATCTTAAATATATTTTAAAAGACATCATAAAACTCCATGACAACACATAAAAATGTAGCTTACAACCGGTTTAGATTTGTGATTTATCTTCAAAATCTTTCAAGAACAATCATTGGGAGTAAGTAAAACAGTTGTAAGAACAATCTAAGCTAGTTTCGCGATCGAAACTGGATTTCAAAATGTCTTTTTGAAAAATTTTAGTTTGATCCTTCTTTTTTTAAAAAATCATTTTTCATACCTTTAAACATTTTAAATTTTCATTTTAATCTTTAATCATCTTTCTAATCCGGTTTCATGTATTATTCGAATATTTTGTCTAAAATTTAAATTTCAACATTATTGTTAATTCAAAAAATATATACTTTTGCTAAAAATTTTCAAATATAAAAATTTTACATAAATTTTCATATATTAAAGAATTCATTTATAAATATCCAAAAGTTTAATTACGATCAACTTTCTGTGATGAAATTTAATATATGTTGAATTGACGAGGCCAAGAATAGCATGATAAAAGTGGAAATCAAGAATAGCATTATTTTTAGTTGCATAATAATAAAAAATATATATATATATATAAATATAAAGCAGGCGAATTGGAAGAAAAAGGCGAAGACAGGCCAGGGATGAGAGATATATACTTACCCGGTAGCCTTTTTCACTATGGAAATAGAAAGTAGAAAATATTTCAACATCTTTAATTATCCTTGTAATTTCCATCCTGTTTTGGTTCTTCCAAATGTAGAATTTCATATAGCTGTTTTGATTTGATTATGGAGAAAAATGGATTGATTCAGAATCCTTTTCTCTATTCCCAGGTCGCATGTGCCTGTCGTCTTCTTCCTCTCTCTTAGCCTCTCTTTCATCCCCGCCTATTAATCGGAGTCCAACCCCATACTTATTGATTAGGACATTGATGAGGCTGACTCATACTTGGAATGAATTAGACTCACGGCTTGCCCGTGAAGTGCTTTCAGATTGACTCGGTATTCAAGGTCAATGGCATGACAGACTGTTGCTGTGGCAGTGACACCCGGTGTGGGGAACCAAAGTGTGCAAACAATAGCTTTTATGGAGTTGGGAATAACGGTGCCGCCACTCGGCATTGCTTCTAATCCACATTGCTTGGCTAATAGTGCTTGTTTTCTCAGTCTTGTTAGGCCTTTTCTGTTCGTTCTTCTTTAATTGATTCACTTATTCTCTATTTGGCATATACACTTTTATTCTCTCTTATTTACTTTTTCCCCTTTAAAATAGTGTTTTGCAATGCAATATAAAGTTGAAGTGAGACTGCTTTTGCTTGTATTATTTTCTTGGAAAATATGATTATATAGTTAACCATTCTCCATACGGTGTTCTTGCTTTTCTCTCTTTTTCTATTATATATATTCTCTATATCTAGACAAATTTACCATATATATTTTGACAAATTTACTATTCAATATCACATGAATTAGTGAATTAATTATTTAATTTCATCTTCTCAAATAATTAATTATTTTTTTTTTAAATTATTTAAATAATTAATAATATCATCAGCAATTACTAATAAAATGGCTTATGAAGATAAAATAAATTGAGATAAAACTAAAAGAATATATAAATGAAAATACTACATGATCTGTGCTAATTAAAAATAAAAGTAAATATATAAAATAAATAAAAAAATATTAAAAAAAAATATAATAATCACAAGTAATTTTAATGTAGAGGGTAAGAGAAAAAAAAATCAAAATAAAAAATTGACTAAGAAAATTTGAGTCTAATTACAAAAGACTTTATATTTATTGCTAAATAAATTAAGAAAAACATTAAAAAAAAATTGAGTAGAAATGTAGTAATGATATTTTCTAATGGTAATAATCTTAATTTAAAAAATAAATAGAGAAAAAAATACATTTATAAAATATAAAATTATTAAAAATCTATTTCAATTCATCACTATTCAACTATTGCAATTTAAAATAATGAACATTTGAAAATAGACACCATTCAATGCATTTGCCACATCCCATGCGACTGCCTTGTAGTATCTTTGCTAATTCACCTCTTCAATCGGTTCTACTCATAAGGTACTTGGCTAAATTTCCTTTTAAAAAAAATTAGCACCACGAAGTAACCAAGTGAATGTTCTAGCTTTTATTTAACAGGTAACATTGATCCACCACTTAAGTGGATAGCCAACTAGAAATTACAAATTGCATATTTTTCCAATGGTTCTCCAGACGTCTGCCACTGTTGCCAAAACTGATAACCTAATCACTCATTTTACACAAGTTCTAAGGTTTTCTGCTCTTTGAAGGCCTCAGTAATTTAAATCCTAATTCATGTAATACCAGAAAACTGAAGAAACATAATAGCAAAAATCATGTTCAATTTGTGAATTAGTATGGTCCAATCAACTCTACTATCGTTTCATATTCGAAAAAGGAATAATCTAATTCTGATCTCCTTTCCTGGGGCTCTGAAGTGAGAATCGTGGTTCATTCAGTGGATCTTTATCAATTGTACTTGTGAATGTTGTAGTCTTATCGATAGCTTCTCCAGTGGAAGCATTGTCCTCCACACCTGTCAACTCTGGGGATGACCCGTGAGAATTATCACTTGAAACATTGCCAAGCAAGCTTTTGTATATGGTCAGCGCCTGAGCCATTATGTTAGCAGGATTGGCAGTAGCGCTAGGAAGCAACATTGTTGTCCCCTGAGAAAACAAACACATAAAAGGGCAAAATGCTTAGCAAAACGTAAACTAATTGCCCATCAAACCCAACACTAACCAACGTAACAGGTCTTTTTTTACCTCCTTGGCAATATTGCCGAAGGCTTGAATATATTGCTCAGCAATTTTCAAACTAGCTGCCTGCAAATCACACCAAAATCTTATGTCTCGATGTTTAATTGGGCAATTGTTAATTTGTTCATGTATGTTTAAATGACAGTGCAGAATCTCTACAAGCATTAATTTAATAAATAAATGCACTTAGCCTATTGAAAAATGTGGGAATTCCCAAAGTGAAAAGTCTGCAAGAATGCTGCAAAGTAAGATCTCCAAGACAATAGAGGCATTTGATTCAAATCTACAATAGTGCAGCATACACATGAACGAAGATATTTGCACTTTCTGTAATAGGAGCTTATATTTGCATTTTGTTTAGACTTGTAAAACCCAGGCACTTGTACAACCACTCAATCTTTTGGCATCTGCCATTTTCTATGTTGACTTTTCATTTTTCGTCAGATGTGTGCATAAATGACAATAAATCATGCAATTTACAAATTCCATTCACTGAGTACCAATTACCAGATTCCACAATCTGCTGCCTCCAATTGATTGCAAATGAAAAAACTAATACAAGAAATTTTGAAAACCATATTGTGGAGTAGAAACAAAGATAGACATACAAGCAATAATGACCACTATAATCTCCAGAGAATGGGTTTTGATTACCAATTACATGCACATTAATCAGCATCAACAACTGGAAACCAATGTAGTGAATTGCAATTTCAGCTATATCAAGTGAAATGAATGGTAGTGTTGGGAAGAGGAAAATGGAAATGGAGTGAGATATCATAGTAGTCAAAAGCGCTAGGCGCACTCAAGGCTCAAGACATGCGCCTTGAGCCTAGGCGCAAGGCGCAAAAAAAGCGCACGCTCGAATAAAAAAAAGCGCATTACCTTTAATATATATATATATATATATATATA
>CAOGCB010212128.1:0-10183 GCA_948266635.1 Cnidoscolus chayamansa | reverse complement strand
CCTGTTCGACCTCCTGTCACTCGTGTTTACTCTAGGAGATCAGAGCCTCATGACTCAGACCCTCAACCAGAAGCTTCTTCGTTGGAAGATCAAATCACCACTATTTGTCCTCCTTTAGATCTTAACATCCCTATTACTCTTCGAAAAGGCAAATGTACGTGCACTTATCCTATTTCATCTTTTGTCATATACTCAATTATCGTCTCCTTTTCGTTGCTTTCTCACCTCCATAGATTCAATATCTATTCCTAAAACTATTAGAGAAGCTTTATCTCATCTTAGCTGGTGTACAATAATGACAGAAGAAATGTTGGCTTTATATGCTAATAATACTTGAGAATTAGTGTCTTCACCAGCGGGTAAGCAAGCTATTGGTTGTAAATGAGTGTTCACAGTGAAAGTAAATCCAGACAGTTCTATAACTCGTCTAAAAGCACGCCTTGTTGCTAAAGGTTATGCTCAAACTTATGGGGTTGACTATTCAAATACTTTTTCTCCTGTGGCTAAACTTACTTCCGTTCGACTATTTATCTCTATGACTGTTACAAATAATTGGCCTTTGCATCAACTTGATATAAAAAATGCATTCCTCCATGGAGATCTTCAAGAAGAGGTGTATATAGAGCAACCACTTGGTTTTGTTGCTCAGGGGGAGTCAGATAAAGTGTGTAGGCTTCGCAAATCCTTGTACGGTTTAAAGCAAAGTCCTTGTGCTTGGTTTGGGCAATTTAGTGAGGTGATTCAAAATTTTGACATGAAGAAAAGTAAGTCTGATCATTTTGTATTTTACAAGCATTCCGAGAAGGGCGTAATTTTATTAGTAGTCTATGTAGACGACATAATTATTACAGGCAGTGATATCACAGGAATTTCGTGTTTCAAATCATTCCTTAAAGACCATTTTCAGACAAAAAGACTTGGGCATGTTGAAGTATTTATTGGGTATTGAAGTTTTAAGGTGCAGAAAAGACATCTTTCTATCTTAGAGAAAATATGTCCTGGATTTGCTAGCAAAAATAGGAAAATTAGGTCTTAAGCCTTGCAATACACTGATGACTCTTAATCTCCAACTTACAACAGAGGATGGTGAATTATTTGAAGATCTAGAGAAATATAGGAGGTTGGTTAGAAAATTGAACTACTTAACAATGACTCATCTTGATATTGCTTACTTTATCAGTCTAGTTAGTCAATTGATGTTTGCTCCAAATGTCATTCATTGGAATGCTTTGGGATAAATTTTATGCTATTTGAAGGTAGCTCTAGGATGTGACCTCTTATATAGAAATCATGGACACTCAAATATTGAGTGCTTTTTTGATGCAGATTGGGCAGAATGCAAGGTTGATAGGAGATCAAATTCAGGTTACTGTGTATTTGTTGGAGATAACTTAGTAGCATGGAGGAGTAAGAAGCAAGGAGTAGTTTCTTTATCCAGTGCTGAATCAGAATATAGAGTAATGACACAAACGTGTGAAGTATTGTGGATTTCTCAGTTTCAAGAAGAGATTGGAATCAAAATCCCTTTGCTTGCGAAGTTGTGGTGTGATAATCAAGCTGCTCTGCATATTGCTTCAAATCCAGTGTTTCATGAACGGACCAGGCATATTGAAATTGATTGTAACTTTGTTCGTGAGAAAATTCAGTAAAATATTATTTTAACTGGACATATTAAGACTGGAGAGCAGTTGACAGATGTTTTTATTTAAGTTTTGAATGATGTTCGTATTGATTATATTTGTAACAAGCTGAGCATGATTGTTATCTATGCTCCAGCTTAAGGGGGAGTGTTACATAATGTAATATTTGATATATATTAGAAGATAAATAAGAATTGTAGGTAGTTGAGACTTATCAGGAAAGATAGAAGGTAGAACTTGAGTAGGTCACTGGTTTAAGATATATTTTACCTATGTATACCAATCTCTTCATTATAAACAATAAAACTCTCCTATTCTTTTCAACAATGAGCAGTTCTCTGGATTTTGAATGGAAGGATTTTTCTAAGGGAAACTCAGTTACATCTCACTGTATTGTATTTAGTTTATTTGATGCAACCTCTTACCTTTGAAAATAATTTATTTTTATACATGGCTTGCATATAGAATTCACTCTTTCCGCGTGTAATGCAGCCCCTTGATTCAGGATGGATTGCATGGTTCTGAACCAATCAAGTCAAAGTCTAGCATGAATCATAAAGATATGTCAGGTACTGATAAAAAATCTTCAGATCTTAAGAGGAGAGGTTCAGCTGGTGTGGTAGGATCTATGAAGCTGCTCAAGTCATATCAGAGAATGCATGCCCCTTTCACTCAGGTTTCTAACTCTAGACCTCTTTTGGCCTCAATTTATTAGCCCTCAAGGTTCAATGGATAATATAACTCGTATATATCTGGAAATTGCTATAGGATCCTCCACTGATGACCGAAGACATGCATGAAGAAAGATTGCAGGCCGTTGAAGCATTTGGTGATTCTTTTGTAAGTACAAATTCTATACGTATGACAATATTTATTTTCAATGGTTAATTTGGGGAATTTACTTAGAATTATCCATGTCATTCTATATTCTATGATTTCATTTGAAGGCATTTAACTAGTGTCAGTTGGAAGGATTGTTAGGTGCTAGACAGTGCTCATTTAGTTGCTTAGTCCTAAAAATTTTCCTGCAGTTTGTATGGGTTCATCTACAGATCACTTAAAATCTCAATAACAGTACTGCCAAAATGTTTATCAGTCTTATCAGAAGATTTTCTGTCAGCACAGTAAGTACGCAGTAGACAGCTGAGTTGTGCCCACTGTAACTATAAGTTAGCGATACCAATTTTATGTTTATGTATTTTAATATCTTTTTGTGGAAAAATCTGTGTTTTTTAGGAAGTAGAATATTAAATAATAAATTGTGTAAACTAGCATGTAAATTAGAGAGCAAAGTAGGAAGAAATCCTAACTGATCTAGAAAGATATTTCCAGAGATTCTAGTCCTAGAATCATGGAGAATCTCTCCATATTGTCTTCCTAATCTAGTCAAAACCTGCTGTATATATTCCCAAGTTCAATAAGAGAAAAGTGTGTTCTACTCACTATTTTCAAGTTGGTATTAGAGCAAGGTTGCCTGATTCTTTTTTTCTTGATTCTTTTTCCTTCCTATTTCATTCAACATGTCAAACCACTGTTTCCTATTCACAAAATAGAGTCGAATTCCTGAAAACTGGGGTGGACTCTCACTCAATTCATATCACTACCATTCGACTAAATGGAGATAATTTTCTCCGATGGTCACAAGCTGTCCGAATTAACATCAGAGGTCGTGGCAAGATGGGATACTTGACTGATGAAACGAAGGCTCAGGTCAGCACATATCCTACTTATGCAACCTGGGATGTAGAAAACTCCATGGTTATGACATGGCTTGTCAACTCAATGGAGGAAGACATTACCTCTAACTACATGTGCTATTCAACGGCACAAGAATTGTGGGACAACATCAGTCAAATGTACTATGATTTGGGAAATCAATATCAAATCTTTGAGCTAACTCTCAAAATTGGAGATCTACGCCAAGAAGAAGATTCAGTAACAAAATACTTTAATTCGCTTAAGCAAATATGGCAAAATTTGGATCTCTTCAATAGTTATGAGCAGAAATCAGCAGAGGATTTCCAGTATCACAATAAAACTGTTGAAGTCAATCGAATCTTTAAGTTTCTGGCAGGACTAAATGTTGAATTTGATGAAGTCAGAGGGAGAATTATTGGAAGATAGCCTATTTTGTCAATAGAAGAGGTTTTTTGAGGTGAGAAGGGAGGAGAGTAGGAGAATTGTAATGCTAGGAAAGAAGGATTCTGGAGGTATAGCTGAAGGATCAACCTTAGATGTGGCCTTTTCCTTTAAAACATCCACCTATCAGCGTAAAACGGGAGAAAAAACCGGTAATAAACCACAGGTCTGGTGTGATTATTATAATAAGCCTCGCCACCCTCGTGAAATATGCTGGAAATTTAATGGAAAACCTCCAAACTGGAAAAATAAAGGGGGAAAAAGTCTGGATGAGGGATTTCTACTGCTAATGAAGCTGATGTTGGTCCTTTCACAAAAGAACAAGTGGAGCATCTTCTTATGTTGCTGAAATCCAGCTCTACATCATCAAATCTTCCTAATGCTTCTAAGGCTCATACAGGTATTGTTTTTAAATCTCTACCAAACTCTCATTTTCCTTCCAATATTTCAACTATTTCTGCTCCATGGATCATAGATTCTGAAGTCTCAGGCCATATGACGAATTCCTTTAGACTTTTCCAAACATACACACCATGTCCTGGAAATAAAAAAGTCAGGGTTGCTGATGGAAGTTTTTCTTCCATAGTAGGGAAAGGTTCAATCAAAATCTCAAACACCATTACCCTGAAATCAATTCTTCATGTCCCTAAACTAACCTGCAATCTTTTATCAATCAGTAAACTAACAAAGGATTCTGATTGTTCAGTTATTTTCGATGAATCTCACTGTATTTTTTAGGACAAGCATTTGAGGAGGACGACTGGTAGAGCTAGAATGATCAATGGGTTTTGCTATTTTGAGGAAAATCTACCTAGTATCAACCTAGCACAGGAATCTCGTAGTAATATTCCTGTATCTATTACTGAAAAAAATAATGTCTTTACATTATAGATTGGGACATCCTAGGTTATTTATCTAAAACACTTGTTTCCTTCATTGTTTGAGAACATAAATCATCTGAAATTGATATGTGAAAGTTGTTTGCTTTGCTAAAAGTCAAAGGAAAACCTATGTTCCAAGACCTTATTCTCCATCTAAACCATTTTATTTGTTCCATAGCGATGTGTGACCTTCTAGAGTACCCACAGTTTCAGGGAAACGATGGTTTGTGACATTTATTGACGATCATACTCGTTTGTGTTGGATATACCTAATGCATAAGAAGTTAGATATAGCAACCATCTTTCAAACCTTTCATACCATTATTGCCAATCAATTTCCAGCTAAAATATGTATCCTAAGGTCTGATAATGGAACAAAATGCTATAACAATATTCTTGGAAATTTCTTTAAAGAAAAAAGGATACTACACCAATTTACTTGCATTCACACACTTGAACAAAATGGGATTGCCGAGTGCAAGAACAAACATTTGTTAGAAGTTGCTCGTGCAATGATGTTTCATATGAACCTACCAAACTATCTTTGGGGAGATGTTTTAACAGCATCATACCTCATTAATAGAATACCATCTAGAGTCCTACAATATAGTACACCTTTAGAATGCTTGAAAAAATCCTTCCCTGAATCCAGAATTTTTTTAGACTCGCCCCTAAAGACATTTGGATGCACTGCTTATGTGCACATCCAAAATATATCTCAGTCTAAGTTGGACCCTAGAGCTGAAAAATATGTCTTTGTTGGTTATTTTCCAAACCAATTTTTTCAATCCTTTTACAAAGAAAGTGTTTGTCACCATAGATGCAACCTTCTTGGAAGACCTTCCTTTCTTTACCAAACCTTTGATTCAAGGGGAGAATTCTAAAGAATCAAAATTTTATTTTTGGGAAATTGATGCTTTACCTAACATAATTCTTGAAACAGATAAAGAAACAAAGATCTCTCAATCTGATAATGTAGGAACTAATATTGGTTTATCAGAACATGAATTACTACGACAAGAAAATAATCGTGCTAATCTTGAGCCAGTGGTATATACTAGGAAGAATTTCTGTCAAAAGGATGAAAGACAATTGATCAGTCCAGCTTCTATACATGAGAAATCCTCAAGTGAAAAGACATCAGGTAACCTATCACCATAATCTCCTATTTTTCCAGTAACCCCAAAAGCTAACTCAAGGGGGAGTGTTGTTCAAGACCTTATATAAGGCATATAGTTTTAATCCCTAACCGATGTGAGATTTAACACTCTTTTCTCATGCCGAGACCAACTAGAGCGTGAAATACAAATGAAAACCTAGCCCAAATAACGAGAGGCCTAACATCGGATGGGTGGCTTTGATATCATGTTAAGAAAACATACCGAGCCTAACTCATCCCAAAAGCTAGCTTGAGAGGGAAGATTGCCTAAGGCATTATAAGTAGTATATATTTCTCCTACCTAACCGATGTGGAATTTATAGACGCGATACGCCTAGCCCAAACACAAATGGAAGGCTTATTACCCCTAATCCAAATACAAACAAAAGACCCATTATGCCTAGCCCAAACACAAATGGGATGCACAACATTGAATCAGAGGCTTTGATACTATGTTAAGAAAGTAGGCCGGGCTTAACTCACCCCAAAAGCTAGCTCAAGTGGGGAGCATTGCCCAAGGCTTATGAGTAACATATATTCCTACTTAACAGATGTGGGATTTATATTCTCACACTTCCCCTTGTGCCCAGCCAACTGGAGCGTGAAACACAAATGGGAGGCCCAACATCTTTTCTATGAATTTGAGACTGAAGAAATGATTTCAGATATGAAATGCTTGCTCTATCACTGCCTGTGATAACAATGTCGTCCACATACACTACTAACAAAATCAATCCACTGTCACAATTTCTGGAGAAAACTGAATGGTCACATTTGCCCTTTTGCAATCCAAATTGTTGTACGACCTCACTGAATCTGCCAAACCAAGCTTGAGGACTCTATTTTAAACCATAAAGAGATTTATGAAGCTTGCAAACCTCACCTGAGTCCTCCCGAGCAATAAAACCAACTTCCTCCTAAAGGTCACCATGAAGGAAATCATTTTTATGTCTAGCTGGTATAATGGCCAAGTATAAGTAGCTGCTAAAGAGATAAATAATTGAATGGAGGTTAACTTGGCAACGAATGAAGAAGTGTTGATTAATCAATTCCATAAGTTTGGGTATAACCTTTTGGCAACCAAGCGGGCCTTGAGGCGAGCAAGAGACTCGTCAGGATTGACTTTGACTGTAAAATCTCATTTAAAATCAATGCCTCGCTTGATTGGGGGCAGTGCTACCAATTCCCAAGTATCATTAGTCTCCAATGCTTGCATTTCCTCCTCCACTGTAGTTGCTGGCCAGGATCAGATACTGCCTCACCCACAATTTTAGGAACTGAAACAGAATCTAAAGTTGGGGCAAAACAACGAGATGCAGATGATAATTGATCATAAGAGACAAATGAGGAGCTAGGATTGATGCAAGTACGTTTACCTTTGCGAAGAGCAATAGGAAAGTCAAGATCAGATTGAAGAGAAATAGTGGGAAAGCTAAAGTATTTAAAGGTGACTCGTCCAAACATTGTATATTCAGTTAGTGTAGTAAGTCAATTTATGTCCTCTCCTATTATTGCTCACTGGGGAGTACTGGGACAGATACTATGTTACTTGAAAGGAGCTCCAGGACTTAGTCTCTTTAATACTAATCATGAAACAGTGAGACATTGAATGCCTTATTGATGCAGACTGGGCAAGCTCGAAAGTTGACAGAAGGTCAACGACAAGATATTGTGTTTTCATGAGAGGTAATTTTGTGTCATGGAAAAATAAGAAGCAAAATGGGGCCTCTCGCTCTAGTGTTGAATCTGAGTATCGAGCCATGGCACAAGCTAGATGTGCAGTAATGTGGATACGATAGTTATTAGAAGAGGTTGGCTTCAAGATTTCTTCACCCACTACAATATGGTGTGATAATTAGGCAACCATCCACATTGCCTCTAATCCAGTTTTTCATGAATGAATCAAACATATTGAAATTGACTGTCATTTTGTTTGTGAGAAAATCCAACATAAAATAATCTCTAGTGGGACTAGCAGGACCACTGACGAAGAAGCCAGTAGTGGATTAGAGCCAGGAGTCTCTATTCATCTGAAATAAATGCGAACAACAAGAGGGCAATCTGTTATAGGAGCATAAGGAGTAGGACTCTAGGAACTGGATTGAGGACGAACTGTATAAACCAAAATATCATCTTCCTCCCCCTGAATATCATAAAGAGATATTTCATCAGCCCAAAAGTCTTTAAGAATTTTCATCTGAAATAAGAAAGCTCTGGCTACTTCTAAAAGATGTCGAACGTTTGGCAACTCCATTTTGAGATGGAGTATCAATACATGAAGTATGATGAAGGATCCCTCTTTGTGATAAATAAGCTTGGAAATCTCTAGGGAGATATTCTTTGGCATTATCACAGTGTAGTGTACAAATAGATGTATTGAAGTGATTTTGAATCTCAACATAGAAGGTACAAATGATAGAAAATAGTTTTGACCAACTTTTCATTAAAAATAACCAAGTAATACATGAGTAGTCATCCACAAAGGTAACAAAGTACTTAAAACCAGAATTAGAGACTATAGATAAGTGATGATGTTTGGCAAATTGACATGACTCACATTCTAAAGTAGACAACTACTGAAACTGAGGACAACTTTTTTAAACCAGAAAGAGAGGGATGTTTTAACCGACAATGATAGTCAAGCGGAGTTAGAGTATTGGAACAAGTAGGAGATTTGGGTGGTTGTGGATCCAAAATGTAGAGACCCTCTAATCACATCCTCTACCAATAATTTGTTTCGTGAAAGATCCTAGAACACAATGATTATGAAAAAGGGAGACAACAATTTAATGTACGAGTTATCTTGCTAACAGAAAGTAGATTGAATGAGAACTTAGGTAAACATATAATAGAGGAAACAGACAATGAATGAGTTAAGTAGGCAGATCTAGAACCCATTACATAAGAATGTGAACCATCGGCTAATGTGACATAAGAAGATGATGTATGTGACTGGAAATTAGATAGAAGATTAGAATTACTTGACATATGTTGGTAGCACCAGAATCAATAACCCATTTGGAAGAGAAAGACATAGGCATGTATTAGGGTTACTTGACTCAACGATTGCAGTTACAGATGGATTAGAGAGCCTTAAAGATGCCAGGTATTGGCACAACTGTGCATATTCATCAGTAGATACTAGAACTTGCTTGACTGAAGAGGAGGTGATCGACATGTTTTCAATTGTAGTCCGATTTTCAAACATTTTGGATTATCCACAACAAACAAAACTGAAACTTACAATAGCAGCATCTATTTTAATCAAAACTCACAATCCCAACAACCTCACCAATGAATTAAATGGGCAACCATTTGAATCAGCAAAATCACCACCAAAACGGCACCCAAATACAAAATAAGTTAGAGGGAATGAGGAGTACACCTCTAAGTGACATTGGCGATGTCAATTGAAGCCAAGGAAGTTGCACGTGCCTCCACATGCCGACGAACAAAATACTTGGTCAGTTTGTGAGCCTCACGCACTAGGATTCCGGCGATTGGATTTGCAAAAGAGCTTGCTGGAAAGTTTCCTTCCTTTCTAGGGGGGCAGTGGGATCAAAATATCATCATAAAATAGTGACCTAAAGGACAATAGTCTAAAACCAAAATTGTGTCATAACCCTAAATTATAATTTAATTTTTGTCTCCAAATATGCTCTTATACTATGTTAAGAAAACAGGTCGGGCCTAACTCATTCTAAAAGCTAGCTCAAAGGGAAAGGTTGTTCAAGACCTTGTATAGGGCATACGATTTTTATCCTTATCTGATATGGGATTCATATTCTTAACAAAATCCAAATGGTGATTCCGGTCCAACTCTTCATGGAAATTGTATAAGATCTTTAAAAGAATTGAGACCCAAGCTTAAACTATAACAAAGGTAAAGCCTAAAATATCAAAGAACTACCAATAACCCAAAGAAATGAAAGAATTGATCGTATTTTTCATATGATCTCCCTTTTTCTTATAGATTATAGATAGACGAATTATCTTTTTTTTTTCTTATCTATATATTGTCATATATTTTATATTTATTATGCTTTTTATTTTAATTATTTATTATTGTTCCTTTTTTTTTTCTTTTTTTCTTTTATTTCTAAATAGAGAAAAAAATATTTGATAAAAGTTTTGCCTTTGTACAACAACAACAACAACAACAACAAAGCTTTAGTCCCAAACAAGTTGGGGTCGGCTGTATGAATCCTCTAACAAATAAGCTCCCAGGTAATATCCCAATCACACGCCTTAGACTCCTTCCATTACTCGGATTTTACGCCTCCATTCAAGTCTACAACAACAACAACAACAACAACAAAGCCTTAATCCCAAACAAGTTGGGGTCGGCTGTATGAATCCTCTAA
>CAOGCB010212061.1:0-11956 GCA_948266635.1 Cnidoscolus chayamansa | reverse complement strand
AAATTTAGGGCTTTTGCACTCAGGGGGGAGAGTCGTCTTGGCAGAGATGGAGTTCACTCGTTTGGTTGCCTTTGTAAAGCGAGTAGTGTTGCGATTGAGAAGGTTTCTGTTGAGGAACAGAATGAGCGGCCTCCTTTCGATATCAATCTCGCAGTTGTTCTTGCTGGTTTCGCTTTTGAAGCCTATACAACCCCTCCTGTAATTCATTCTCTTACCTCTATATTGTTTCTTGCTTTGTCCTTGAGAAATGTTAAAAAAAAACAGTAATGAAGTTGAGCCTTTCATTTTTAGTATTTATTTTGATTGTTAGAACCTCGAGCGACTAGAAACTTCGAATTTTGAATTCTTCATTTTTAGATATAAAGGGAAATGCAAGTTCTTTAATATTTAAAATAGTAACAGATTAGAAAGATGATTTTTATCAGTGAATTTTCAACTTCTCCCTAATTCCAGCGGGAATTCTAAGGTCTCATTGTTTTTAACAAAGTAAATCCTACTGTGAAGTGATGGCTAATCTAGTAGTAGCGAAAAAAGAACAAAGTCACCGTAGAAAGCCCCCAAAATTCATTTTCCTCCCCCATTATCTTCCTGTTGTTCTCTTTCAAGTGATGGGGATGGATTTAAAATAATGGGAATTCAAAGCCTTCAAATTAGCAATTTTAATTTTTGTTTTTATGGTGGATTTGTTTTGATCAGGAAAAAATTGGTAGGCGTGAGGTTGATGGTGCAGGTTGTAAGACGGTGTACCTTTCAGAGTACGTGAAAACTTTGATTTTAACAGTTAAAGCTTAAATATTAGTTGCTCTCTTTGATGCTCTAGAATAGATGCATCAGGCTTTCCATTTACTCGCTATTGATAGTTTGCTACTGATCTATGACTAACTGTATTTTTCAATGCAGCAAGTGATGCCTGTTCATACCCGTTTCTATTCTTGGAAGCAGATACTAATATCAAACGGGGAATTAAGTACATTTTTTAACCATTTAATAAAATCTTCTATTATGTTTGCAGGACATTCGTGCGTGAGATATATGATGGCCAGTTGTTTATAAAACTGAAAAAGGGTTTGAATTTACCTGCAATGGATCCATGGGTGAGTAAACCAATTAACCCTTTCTACTTTTAGAATTAGGAGTTCTTATGAGAATCAGAGAGCGAACACTCAAACATGCGCATGCACATGCACACACACGCACATGCTGTCTCCTAATGCTTTTGGCTCAGAATCCAAACACCCCTTTTCTCTCCATGGCCATGCTTTCACACTTTGCTTGAATATCTCAAATTAAGCCATTTTGATCTGATTTTGTTTTGTTTATTCACTTCTGATGTTATTCCAGGGAACAAGTGATCCATATGTGATCATCCAATTGGATGGGCAAGTTGTCAAAAGCAACATTAAATGGGGGTATGCTTTTTTTTTTTTTTTTTAATATGAACTAAATAATATGTTCTGAATGTTGCCCTTCAACTATTAGCAAATAGTGGCAAGTTTATAAAGGTATAATTGAATTATTTCAGGAAAAGAGAACCAACTTGGAATGAGGAATTCACTTTCAATATTAAGCAGTATCAAATAAAAAATCTTCAGGTCAATGCTTATTCTCTTTCGATATCTAGTTCTATTCTCATTTGGAAGTCACTTGTGATACATTTCACTTCAAGTTCCATATTTCACTCCACATTTCTTTCTAGTGTCACTGAATTGACACAATTTTTGTGATAAATTACATGCTAGGTATGTTTTCTGAATCCTGGTTACTTATCTGCTTTGTCATCTTCATCTCACCACTTTTCCTAGTTCATTACAAATTTATTGCTGCCATTGCTATGCAAGCATACAACTGACAATTTTGGTGATTGATTGTTATATTTCTGTGGTACAACCATACAAATGCATGATCTAAAAACTTCTGCATGTACGTGTTAGCTTTTTTTTAGAGAATCATGTATTCAGAATAAAATATTATTGCAGTTACCTACAACTGTAACTTTTTCTCTGACATGCAATAGTGAACTTCAGGTTGCTGCTTGGGATGCAAACCTTGTAACTCCACATAAACGCATGGGTAATGCAGCCATCAGTCTGGAATATCTCTGTGATGGTGAGGTTTTAGCGAAACATGCACATGGTTTAGATGCTTTGAAATTGATGGATCATGTTGACATGGTGCTCAAGTGCTTGGTTTGACCATATAATCTTGTCATATATGTAATGGATGATTGCACTACGGCTTCATTCTATAAGCAATGCACTTATTGCTGTTAAAACTAGTGGATAACAGCGGTTGTTGATCTTTTTTCTTAAAGTCCTATAAAATTATGTGTTTTCTAGGTAACTTACATGAAGTGCTGGTGGAATTGGAAGGGATGGGTGGTGGTGGAAAGTTACAGCTAGAGGTAAGTTCTTGTAGCAAAAGAAAATTTTACTGTCTTGCAAAAAAGAATGCTGCAATGCATATATCTTGTTGTACATGTACTATCTCCAGTTGGCTGATACAGCAAGTATTATGTTATGTGTTAGAGAACTAATCGTGGGCAGATTGACATTTGGGATCTTTATTCCCTTTCTTGTGCCTATAATATTGATAATAGTTATATTATTTCATGCATGGTGATTTGACATGGAGAGAAAAGTGGATAACTTGTATGACCTACCATTTATATCTGATGCTTGGAGGATCTCTGTATTCAAGGTAATTATGCTTTTTTTGTGCTTTTATTACATCTGATGTATGCTTTTTAAGTCCTGTTTTCACGTTGGCTGTTGCTTGTCATGTTAAAATATAATTTCAAATTTAATTGTGCTTCTTCTTAAATCTATTTTGTGTTCTGGGGCCTCATTTTATTTTATGTTTTGTAATTTCTCAGGGGATATAGCATACTTGAGTGATGGGAAGCTACATGAGAAGGAAATGGGGGTCTTTCATAAAAATGGCAATCTTATGTTGATGAAGAGGGAAATATAGGATTGCAATAGAGCAATTAGTCAAAGCAACAGCTGTAATGGACTAATAAGCGTAAATCATGTTGGTGAAGTTTTTTTTTTTTTGCATAACAAGGCACTTTGGAGGAATTTTTTTTTCCTAAAATCTAATGGATTGTCTGACATGAGGCTTTTTCGTAGATGTAAGGATGGATCCACCTGGTTAATGTTATGAGAGAATCAGTTGGGAACGCAGAGGGCATAGAAACATGCGATAACATACTTTGAGTAACGTAATCGATGCTTTATCGCATGTAGAACCTACAAACTTATTTTTCATGCTGTACCTTTCCATGCTTTCAGCTGCTGCAGGATGTTCTCTTTATGTGACCTGATACAAATTGTTCAGCAAAATATTGACCTCCAACTGAAGTGCTGTTATTCAATATTTCCAATTATTTATACTTCGTAGCAACTGTTGAGATTTCAGGTTAGGTATAAAAGTTTTGGTGAAATTGAAGAAGAAAAGAAGTGGTGGATGCTTCCCATTGTTTCTGAATTTTTTCGGAGAAATGGTTTTGATTCTGCATTGAAAAAGCTAGTTGGCTCTGAAACTGTGCCAGCACGTCAGTTTGTAGAATATGCTTTTGGACGATTGAAGTCATTCAATGATGCATACCTTTCTGAGGATCTGTCTTCAAACAATAATGATTCAGAAGTTGCAGGGAATTCCAACAATTCTGTAGTGTCTGATATTCCTTCACAAATAAATAACACTTCAGAAACCTCTTTAAATGAAACAAGTTCCAGCCTGGAGAGTAATTTAGGGTTGTTCCACACTGATAATGATGGCTTAGATAATGGACATTCAGGAGAATTTGGGCCAAAAGCTGGTGAGACTATGCAGTCAAATAAGCATTTTTGGAAGAACTTTGCTGAACTTATCAACCAAACTATTGTTCAGAAACAAGGTCTTCCTGTTTCCATGGAACTAAAGTGGGATGGATTTGACTTATTGAACAAAATTGGATTGCAGTCACAAAAGATTGCTGAAGCAGGTTATATTGAATCCGGACTTGCTACACCACAAGTTCAGGATGTCAACAGTGATAAAGCAAGCGGACCACCTAGCATTAGCACAATTCAGTCGTCACTTCCGGATATAAAAAAGGCAACAGAAGATTTATTAAGGCAAACTGATGCTGTGTTGGGAGCATTCATGGTTTTGACAGCAGCGATTTCTAAATTAAACAAAGAAGCACAGCTTTCAGGAAAGGATTCTTCGACTAGCGAGAGGTTCATTAGCTCTCTTGATGTGTCTGAATTGGATGAAAAGAAAGCTGAGGAGATGAGAACTCTATTTTCAACTGCAGAAAGTGCAATGGAGGCTTGGGCAATGCTTGCTACTTCGTTGGGTCGTCCAAGTTTTATTAAGTCTGAATTTGAGAAAATATGCTTTTTAGATAATCCATCTACAGATACACAGGTAAGTTTTTATATCATCAGAGAATAAAAAGAAACTTATTTCTTGCATATCTTTTAACTATAGTTATGGTGCAAAGGGGTCTTGACTCTTGAGGCCTAGGTACGAAGTGTAGATGCACGCTTGAATGAGGTTACGGCATTACGCACAAAAAAAAAAGAAAAAAAAATTAAATAGATATAGATCCTAAAATAATATGAGAAAGAACAATTTTAGATAACCTAGAAATAGAGGACCTAAATAACATGTTAATGTTACTTTTTAAATCCTGAAATAAAGAACTGACAGAGCATTGTCAGTCGGAATAGAAACAAGTCCAGAAACTAGTTAAGATGAAAAAGGTAATGAGAGAATATTGAAAGCAATGTTTGAAAAAAGGGAGTTGGAAGACCATGAGTACTGAAAATGGAAATATGGGAGGTCTATAATCATGTGTATGGTAGATTGATATGAGATTTTAGTAACTAGTTATTATCAACTATACCAAATCCGAAAACTTTCCAATGCTTCCATGTTGCATTCTAGTAGATTGGCAGGTTTTTAGGTTCAATGGTAGTGTTTTTTGCCAATAGAAGTGCTGGCAAAAGTGAAAATAAAGAAGGCATGCCTTTGTAGAGCCTTGAGCCTAGAGCAAGCATTTGCCTAGGCACATAAGGTCAGGGAGTGCAGCCTAGTGAATGATGCCTCTCTTTCTCTTGTAGAGTGCTAAGGTTGGAGCCTGGTGAGCCTTGAGCCTGCAATGTGCTTGAAGCTCACCTTTAATAACTATGCTTCTAATTGATATTTGAGTTAAAAACAGAATGGTTATGGTCCATAAATTGCTAAGTTTATAAAGCCACAGGTAGCAATTTGGCGTGATTCTGCACGGCGAAGGTTGGTGATTGCTTTCAGGGGGACAGAACAAGTATGTCTGTCATATCTTCTTACTCTTGAAGTGAGGTTGTGTCTTTTGCTTATCAATTTAATTGCTTATTTGCTAACTTTTCCAGGCTAAATGGAAGGACTTGCGAACTGATTTAATGCTTGTTCCTGCTGGGTAATGTCAAATATCTAGCCTAACCTTAATAATTTAAGCAGATTATTTATGTTGTTGAGTGTTTTTTCAGTCAATGTAGAAAATATATTGGTTGTAATTATATCCTGAAAAAAAAAATGGTGCTTTGGTAATTTGGTAGAGGTGGATTTGTGCCCATATAACTGAAATCTTTAGAATTCTCATTGCGTATAACTAAATTTTTTAAAGACTATATTTAGTAGGAGGAAAATGGAGGGGAAATTGGGTTGTGGGGCCTAAATCTGATTTAATAAAAAAAGGCATGTGAGGTGAACTCACACTCAAATGCTAGCTCAAGGGAGGAGGTTTGCCTATGTTTTTATAAAGGATACATTACCTATATGCCTAAATACATCCCCCTCATGCTTAAGGCTAATACCTGGAGCGTGAAATACTTAGAGGAGGTCTGACATTGTTAGGAAGGCTCTGATATAGTGATATTATAACAAGAAAATAGACCTGGGTGCTGGTCCTAACTCAATCTAAAAGCTTGTTCAAGGGAGGAGTATTCTCAAATATTATAAGGGGTTCAACTTCTCCAGAAACAATTTGTTGGTCCCTCGACGCATTTTGCCTCCCCCTTCGTTTTCCTCCCTCTCCTAAACAAAGCCTTACTGTATTAAAATAAATATGAAGTGTGATGAGCTTTCAGTTTGGCAATATATGATGAAATAATTGCATAACAATCCCACAGGTAATTGATGAATATAATTGCCATACCAGATTATATATTAATATTATCAAATAGAACGCTGTATGCATATTGTATATGAATTTCATATGTTTGTATATAGTTTCCTGGTCTATACATGCACTATGTTTCCTCTACATTTTGTTTGGTTTATCCTTATTATGCTTCTTTTCTCATGCTAACTGATATTCCACTTATGTAGCCTAAATCCTGAAAGAATTGGTGGGGATTTTAAGCAGGAAGTTCAGGTTTGCATTCAGTGAATTGGTTATTATTTGTAAGACATTTTCTGCTCACAGAACATGTCAACTTTATGATTTAGTTGATGTTGCTACAACTTTTTCAGGTTCATAGTGGTTTTCTAAGTGCCTATGATTCAGTCAGGATAAGGATCATCTCCATCATTAAATTGTCAATTGGTTATATGTACGTTGACGACCAATACAAGTTCCATTCGTTTTAGGATTAATCAATGCATACATTTATTCATGTGAACAAGGGCATTAAGTGGCATTGTTTATCGATTCGACATTTTGGTTTTTCTAACAAAGCAAACATATATTAAATAACTGATCCTTTTTGTTTGAAGAACATATAATTAATAGCTAAACATGACAGTGTGAAGATTATTTTGACATTTGCATATGAAGGAATCATAACCTTTGCTCCCTTTTCCTTTTTCAAGCTAATGCATTAGTATCTTCACTTAGGACTTAGTTAATTGACATTCTTTTTCATTCTTGTTGACAGTGACCATGGAGATGAACCCCCAGTCAAATGGCATGTCTATGTTACTGGTCATAGTCTGGGTGGTGCATTAGCTACCCTTCTTGCTCTTGAACTTTCTTCAAGTCAGCTATCAAAGTGAGCTCTCTCTCCTTTTACATACTGGGTTCTGGTTAAGTGCACTGAAAGTGGGAACTTTCCTATTATTTGCAAATGATATACTAATGCTATTTTATTGAGTGCCTTAGGCTTGGTGCAATTTCTGTGACTATGTATAACTTTGGATCTCCTAGAGTTGGTAACAAAAGATTTGCAGAAGTTTATAATCAGGTAATAGAAATTCTTATTCTGATTAAGTTGATTTTGTTAAAGTAGAATGCAATTTATAATATGTCCCTCTACTCGAATGATTTCAGTAATGTAGAAGGTTGAAAAATGCCAGAGATGTGGGTCTTCATTGCGGAAAAAAATGTTTTCATGATAAATCTCACTAATCCTTATATATATACATATGACGTAAGAGTTCTATGTTATCTTTAAATTTTGCACATAGCTAGTGTTCTTACATATTGTCTTTCAAGTGCACATAAGTTTAATTAATAATATAATATTAGTAGCACGATTTATAAATTGGCCCCTTTTTCTCCAGTTAAAAAATTACCCTTCTGACATATATTCATGTGCATGTGTGTTATCTTAGAAGTGATTTTCTCTTCTTGATCTTTTAAAATCCTGGCCAGAGTGTTTTAGCAGCATCTATTGCTCATATTTGCAGAAAGTGAAAGACAGCTGGAGAGTTGTGAACCATAGAGATATCATACCAACTGTTCCTCGCTTAATGGGCTATTGCCATGTGGCTCAGCCTGTTTACCTAGCAGCTGGAGAGGTTAATGAGATCTTGGTGAGACACCTTTTTAATCCATAACTTCATTTCTGAATATAGAAGGCTGTAAAATTAACTTTTACTATTTGCTTTTGATGTTCATTGAATGAACTGTTTATGCTGACCTGTATCTTTTATTGAAGGAAGATATAGTCTCCTCGTAAATTGAAGATTTAACTGTTAAGCTGCTATGTTAATGGCAACTTTACAGCTAGTGTGAGAGGATTTTAGATCTATTAGTTTGATTTTTGCAAATATCCAACTACCCTTGTTTCACTGTGAACTTTGTGTTGTTTTACATGCTGCTACGCATTCCTTCGAGAACTTCTGCGCTAACCATGCATCAAGCTATATTTAATTATTTTTTTTCTGTAAGAATCATAAATCATAAAGGAAAAAAAATATTTTACGTTTGCTCTTGGTCCCCCTCTCCCCACCCCAATCCAGTTGTTGTATCTGTTAGGAAACTGCATGATCATTCATGCATTATCTAATCATGGTTTTGCGTGAGTAGGATTGGCAGCCTGGAAAATCATTGTAAATTTAAATTTTTGTTTTTAAATTGTACTTTTTTTTTTCCTGTGTCTTTTGGATCAGTATATTATTGCTAAAGCTTAGAAGTTATCATTCACGATTGTATACAAGCCGTCTTTCACTGCAATTGACATTATTACTGTGAGCTCACAATACATAGCACATGGATGGAAAGGATGGTGGAAAAGAAATGATAATTGTAATCTATGTAGTTTCATTTCCAAATGATTTGATGATTGCAGCTATTTATCGGTTCTGTAAAATTTGACATTCAGGGAAATCTAGAAATTTCCAAGGATGGTTACCCAGTTGATGTGATTGGAGAATCAACACCAGATGTGCTCGTCCATGAATTTGTATGTTTTTATGCACTTATCATCTTGTTCTTTCAAGTTTGCATATCATAATCATTCACATGGCTAAACCAGGTGGTCAATTTTAGGAAATACAAAAGCGAGTTTTATATATCATTGGGTTTTCATTTGGGATCTAATAACTGACTGGGAGTTACTTTTAGTCAGTAACTATGTCAGAGCTTCTGTTATTTATCATTAAACATAATGTTCTAAGATGTGGTAGTACTAGAATATATTAATGGGAGAATTTATGGGAGTCAAAAATAGAACCTTGTAGCCGTGAGAATCTCCATAATCTTTGTGTTAGTATTGTTTCTTCACCAGATTAACATAGTTTTGGTGTTTTTTTTTCTTTTCTGACCCGTTTTTCCAAGATAAATTTCACTGAAAAATACATTAATTTATTTATTTTACATGAACTTTAATTTGTAAAAGTAAAATACATAAATTTAACACTTCATAACAAAAAAAATGCACATGCACTTCATCCAAATGGAAAGAACCTCCTCTTGGTCAATTTTTGGCGCCATCTCTAGCAACTTGAGGTTTTATTGGATTTTTTCTTAACTGTATCACGGTTTTATTTCTTTAATGATATCCATGCTGGTCAGTGGTCACACCCTTTTCCCAACTGTTATTATTCATTTGGATTTGTGTCTCCAATTGATTATGAACATTTTATACAGATGAAAGGCGAGAAGGAACTCATTGAAAAAATATTGCAAACTGAGATAAATATATTTCGTGCAATTCGAGATGGTACTGCACTCATGCAGCACATGGAGGATTTCTATTACATCACATTGCTAGAGGTACAATCATTTATTTGAATAATTATGTATTATATTTGTGTACCCTTCACTTTCTTTATTTCCCTTGACGGTTGCTGTGATTACTAAAGCAGACTAGAGCTGTTTAGCTGAGTATTGGTTCATGGATTAGAGTAAAACAGGATACTTAAAACTATATTATAGCTAATATTTGCTCTGGAAACTTAACATCTTTTGTCTTTTTCAGAATGTGAGATCAAATTACCAGACAACTACAACTACAGGACTAGAAAGCAAAGAAAAAGACAGCGCATCATCATCTAAGAACGCCAACATTTGAATGGTAGCAGCCAAACCATATCTACTTTCTATGCTTATTACAGAATAAATTCTCTGCACTTCTCAGGAGGGCTCCTAAAGTAGGAAGCCCATGAAAGGGTTACTTGTACAGACATAGAAGAAAGAAAAGAAATGTGCTTGTACAGTATTTTTATTATTATCATGAGATGGTAAACTTTCTAGACAAGATATTCACTTAGTCAGGAGTATGGTACCCAAAGTTAAAAAGGGGACCACAAAGTGTTCTCACTGGGAAAGATATCACTCAAAAGATTCTCGCATTCTGTTATTGGTCTCATTGTCTGTATGTCGTCTAATCTCTTTCCAGTCATGGGTTGATTCTCTTCTCTGTACCCCTCGTTTCATTGTCAATGGAACTTTTGCATTTCATTTAGATGTTTGATAAGCATGGAAACCATTTCAGATGCAATTGTATGACAGTGTTCTCTAACTTCTTGTTCTACGTGGCATTATGTTCTGCTTTGTTTATTTATACGTATGACTAAACTTGGGAACTTCTCAGGAAATGTAAAAGTATTTACTTTCCATTATCAAATAAATTTCTTAAAAGGTAAGTATTTACTCTTTAAAATATATCACAAGTCTTTATGACCTTTCATAATTTAGAAACAAGCTTGATTCTTGTAAAATTAATTTGTATATATTCAAACTTTTCAGAAATTAAGTTCCTGGTAATACATCTTTGGGGAAGCTGTAAATGCACCAACATTTTAGAAATAGGAAATGTTGAAATCTACTTTCACATGTTCTTTTACGGCCGTAGAAAATATTGTTTTCATTTGAAAAAAAAATAGTACTAAATGGTCGAAAATTTGTGAATAAGAAATTCCGAGCTTGTTTCTCTCCCACTTCTTAAGGAATACACCTTGGAAATTGGAATATCCAAACAAGCAACATTGTGTGGGACTAACTCTGAACAAGTTTGTGAGAGATGGATATGACTCAAGCTACTGCAAGTTCAATTATTTTATCAGAACTCAGGAACCAAAGTCAAGGATGAAGAATAGAAACTTCAACCTGGTTCCTTGTATCTTTCATGGTGTCCCACATTTTCTTGTCTTTTCTCCTGAAGTCTAGTGCCTCGTATTTATTAATTCAGACAGTATTTCCTGAAGTTTGTTGCATTTGAGTGACAAGCAATTATAGCAGTGCAAGATTGGGATTTTTTGTTTCATTGAACTTTAATAGCCATACAATCTTCCAGAAAGTAGAACTTTACTCAAAATGTTATGATTTTCTAGCCTGTTTCACAAGTGTCAACTTGGGTTTGCTGAGATCAAAGCTTGGATCCTTTTTACTGCTAATGATTCTCAAACTCTGTCTCAGTATATCAACCTCTCTTGCCCTCTTGTACTCTTCATGCTCCACTAAAGCTAATCTTGCTTTCAGCTCTTCAATGATTTTCTCCTTGGCTTTCACTTCCATTTTTAGCTCTTCAATCATGTCCTCTTCCTCTGCTTTCCAATATAGTCCATCCCCTATTCAGGAAAACAAGGACATGTAATTATCATTAATGCTTATGATTAGCTATTCATTAAACCGTCAATTATCAAAATGAAGATAGAGAGAGAGAGAGATTATCTCTCATCCCACATATAATCTTTCTTCTGAGAGATGACAATATGACATGAAATAAAGTAGATCTACAGTGCATTTCCAGTGCCCTCTCAGTGCTAATTTCTGGAAATTAGTGAAGTGCGTGGGCATAAATGGTGTGACATTTTCTGTGCATGAAGATGACATATTCAAGGATTGTATGAGTGCTTGCAAAAGAAAAGAAAGAGACGCACCACGATGAGTCCTCTGAATGAGATCATCAAGCTCAGTCTTTATAGCAAGATACAGCTTCTTCCACTTATCCACAGCCTCATCTCTCCACACTCTCTCCTCCCTTATTTGCTCCACCAAGAAGATAGAATTCATACCTGAAAGTGGCCAATTTTTCTCATTATTCTCCTCTTCTAACCCATGTTCCATTTCTCTAATCTTCTCCTCCTTCTCTTCCAACATCTTTCTCAACCTCTTCACTTCCTCTTTAAGCTTCTTCTTCTCTTGCTTCCACTCGGCTTCCTTAAATGCAAAAACCACCATGTCTCTCTCATAAGTTCTGCTCTCTTTCTCTCTTTCACATAATATAGCTTTGATTTCCTCTTGGAGAAGCCTGACCTTCTC